>BMAO01025066.1:0-28223 GCA_019973975.1 Trichonephila clavata | reverse complement strand
CCCAAGCCCAAATACGTACCAGGAGTCAGTCTGACTTTGGGCCGTGGCCGTGGTAGCCAAGTGGTCTAGGCATCGGATCGTGACTAGCGTGTCATGAGTTCGATCCCAGTACCACTGAAGACCCGCCGTGTAGGGGAGCGATGCACGTTAAATCTGTCGAGAGCTCAAACGTCCTCCCGTTGGTGTGGTGTGGTAGTTAGGAGGGGTGCCAGCTCAGGTGTCGTCCGCGTCACTTGACCATGGTTCAAAATTACGCGGACCGTCCCAAAAGCCCTCGTGTAGCTGAACAGTGGGACGTTAATATTCACTCACTCACCCCTTGAATCCCTGCGCCCCCACAATGAGGGAGTTGTGGGGGTGTACGTTACGCCACTCCTGAAGATCCATTCACCATGTTTAGGGGCTGATGCACGTGAAGTCTGTAGTGATTCAAAGTCCTCCCGTTGGCGCATGTGGTAGTTCTGAGTGAGGTGCCTGCTCAGGTGTCGTCCTCGTTACTTAACCATGGTTCAAAGTTACGAGGTCTGTCACCAATAGTTTTCGTTTTGCTGTATAGGGCGACGTTAATAAATTGAATGTAAGAGACACAGTAGGACTCGTCCCCTTCTCAGCCGCAGTCCTGTCTAAGAAATCGGCCTTCTCATTACCATCAATCCCCACGTGGGATGGAACTCAATCTTCTTGGAAAAACTCCTCCTAGTCATTCTTAGTACTTCGGAAGAAATCCAGGAGGTTCATTCAAGCTTATGTCTGGGAAATACCAGACTGCCTTCTCGCGCTTTGTGTGAGCGGCCATATTAAAGCTTTCATTTTTCGTCAGGGTCAGATTATATTTCTTGAGTGCCACTGGTGTTACTCCGAGCTGGTCTCTCCTGCTCACATCTTGACTTGTTTGGGTTTTAAAAAGGACGAGTTCCTTCTGGATCCTCTCTTCTGTTTTCAGAATTCCTTGATTTCTTTTTTGATTCATGGAGATTTTTTTGTATGGATTAGAAAACAACGTTAATAAACACTGTTCATTTTTTTTTTCATATTGCTTTATTTTAACCTATGTTTTTTATTTCTTTACATATTTTGAAACCAATTGTAAATATATTTTTCTTATTTTTGAAAATTTTCTTCCTTTGTTAATGTTATTGTTTTTACTGTTATATATCCTTACATATTCTTAAAACCTAAGGGAAAAGATTAAAAAAAATTACCTATTTATATATTGCATGTTTTGCTTATTTATAAGATTGAGTTTGACATCTACGAACCTAGTAACATATTTTTTGAACACGAGATTTTTTTTAAAAATGTTTAAATTTAAATAATGTAAAAAAATGTATTAAGTCAATTCCTACTTAGGTTAACAAAGAAAAATTTTACTTTAGTTACTTTTTATTAAATAGTTACAATTAATATAAATATGTATATACATATGTCACAGTCACAATATTAAGTTACAAAATAGAAAGCGATTTTCCTTGCAATTTTCTATTTTCCTTTTCTATATAGGGTGTTGGACTACTTTTTTTTGTTTGTTACTATTTATTCATAAAAATTGAATTATTCTAATGAAATAGTATAGTAAAAAAAAGAAGTCACTGCTTCACAGAAATTAAGCCGTATAAGGTGGGATTCGAACCCGTGGCCTTTGGATTACAAGTCTAAAGCGCTATCCATTGCGCTACAGGGACACAACGAACCAGTTTCCTTTCTATATATGCTGTTTGAATATTATTTTTGTTTGTTACTATTTATTCAATTTTAATTGAATTAATATTAGAAAAACTATTAACATCCAGTGTCATCCACTACAAGTTTAAAAATATGTATTTGAGCTTGAATGGATGAATAGAAAGTATTTTATTAACGAGTGAAAATTTGAACAAGATATATAAATGAATAATATATATATATATATAGAGTGAACTATATAATAGTAGGAATTGAAAAAGTTATTATTGTGTGTGTTTTTACGTCTGAAAACTTCTTCAGAATCGTTTCGCATTTGATTTTCTTTCCAATTATTTATTTGGAGCAAGATTTACGAACATAGACCAGACATAATAGATTTCATTCCATCTTCTTCCTTAAGACTACTAATATATTTTCGCATCTGAACTCGCCGAGACGATTTCTTTAGACATGTCTAATTAACTTCCGTTTCATACCGACATCTTAGATTTCTCTCGTTTCTTATACTAATTGCATTTCTGCTTCAGACTCGCAACAATAAGAAAACATTTCATTTATTTTTAGAGATAAAAGTGGATGTTTTACAAGGAGAATGAACTTATTTCAATAGAAAACGAAAGAAGCTTATCTAAGTACTCACATTTCCGTTAAACAACTGAAATTATTTTATTTTCGATTCTGCAATGTGGAACGTACTTCCGGCGTTGAATTACGACATGTGTTCATTTCCGCAAAAAATCCCTTTCAGATAAAGAACGTTTTACTGATAAGAGTATAATGAAAACAGATTCGAATACTTCGAGAGGAAAAATTGACAATTCGCTTAAATATCTTTGTGTATATCTCTTTATTGCTCTTTTTAATCATTTGCTTAAAAAGTTATGGTTACAAGATAAGTGTATACATAATTTTTTTTGATGTGTTTAAATATATTATTCTAAAACTAAGACCTTTGTATTTATCATAGAATTACCTTTTTCAAGCATAAGTTGTTTGGCTGGGAAATATTATGTAACATTTATTGGCTTTGTGAATTTAAGTTTTCAAAAAGTTGGTAAATATGTAACTTTTTAGTATGATTACATTGTTAGCAAAAGATATTTTATTGTTAAAGTTGAAGATATCAGTTATGAATTTAAAAAATAAACAAACTGCCTATAAATATAACTAGGACATAATTTTCGTAAATTCTTAAATTTACGAAAATTATGTACATGTATTTATGTATTACTAGAAAGTTATGTGTATTACTTCGAAAATTATGTTACGAAAAGTAAAAATTTATTTTTTCTTAAATATTATAGGAAACAAAATATCTGTGTACCCATGTACTTATAACCACGCATTTAAATTAAAAGTAATATTCAGAAGGAAAAAAAAACCGGAAATGCGAAATGTGATCTTGAGTTACATTACCGGAAAGTTCCATTCCTTGTGCCCTGCCGGTGTTGCTAACTTTAGAATTACAACTGGACATGACTACCTTATGAAACGCCCCCGTACAGTTTCGGTTTAGTAGATTTCTCTACTTGCCCTTTTTTTGTAATGCTACAAACACATACGAAGACCATTTGGTCTTTTGTTCCGGACTCAGCGGCATAGCAGCAGCTGTTGCTGTTTCGTCATTGTAGCTTTTATTGTATTTCTGAATAGTATTGGCTGCCTGTCATAGACTGATGGCGGTCGTAATCTGGCGTAGAATATAAAAAAAGGTTATATTTCTGAGTAAAGTTGTTGAAATCCGGAGGTTGAAGGTGTAGTTTGAGACATCTAATAATCAGACATTGTTATAAAATAATTACTTTTACTTCAGACTAATCAATTTATAATCAATTGAAGATAATAAACCGAGGAAGCAATCTAATACAGTTCCCTGACTTAAGCTTATAAGACAGTTAATTAAATACTTATCTGCTTTTGATTAGATAGTAGAGCGCTTTTCTGATCTCTTCTAGGTTTGCTATAGTTCAATTCAAATCTTCTTCGACGTTTTCGAAAAGCTATTCTTTCAATTCGCTTGAATGATTACTTAAGGACTAACTCTAACGCACCCATTGCCAAGGTTTAAATAGCACTAAAATAGTATAGGATCATGTTCACTCTACGGAAGGTGGCTCAAAACCTGAGTTTTTCGGAGGGGCTTATATTCTTCGTTACACCACTGGTTGCTGTGATAGCCGAGTGGTCAAGTTTATGAACTCATCATTATTTTCGAATTGTGTATCCGATTCATGGTGCAATTAAAAAATCCACTATGTGGAGCAACTGATGCATGATAAATTTGTCGATGCTCAAAGTCTTGATGTTCTTTTCGTGTGGGAATTCGGAGAATGGAGTGACTATGTTGAGGTAACCTCATCACTTGAGCCGAAAGGTCTGGTGTAAAAATAAGTGGTTTAAAATCACGAGGTTTTTCTTCTAAAAGCCTTGTATTCCAAATTCGCTTTAAAAAAACTATCAATAAATCGAACAATCTATTGAGTAAAGAAACTTAAAATTTCTCTGTTATTGTATTACACAAGGGAAAGAAAATCGTTTTTCGTTTTTGAGATAAAGCGCTTGCTGACTGCAGAAATACAACATTTTCATGTATACTTTTGCTATCATTACAAAAAGAACAAGATTAGCTTCTGGATTTTTCTTTTTCTATCTTGTATTTTGTATAATATAGAAAAATTTGATCGAACGTTCCAAAAATGCTTTTTTTTTTCTTTTTTCGAAAGCGCGATTTTTGTTTCATTCAAAATAGATCGACGTGTATAATTTAAAAAAAAAAGCTGAGGATTTACGATTACAAATAAAAAAATGAAATTTGATACTCCAAAATAAAATTATAAATAAAATGGGACATTTTTTTAAGGGAGATGCTTTTTCCCCTCCGAAATATCTTTTTAGGAAGGAGAAACACGTCTTATGTAAGAATAACAGCTTTCGAAAGGATGTAAGCAAAAACATGCCTTTTTTGAAGAACAGTCCTTCATACGTAACCTTAATAAGTAAGTTTGTAATTTTAGATTAAGTAGTGATACCTAATATATTTTCTTCGTCTTATTTCCTCACTTATGTTTATTTACTTCTTGTATTTATTTATCATTTTTAACTATCTGTTTTTAGGGTTGAAAAATATCACATTCCTACTTTTATTGTGCAGTTCGCTAAATACTTCTTTGAAAATTTAAGCAGTTTATTTAATTTCGTTTTATATCTGCCTCAAAGTATTTAGAATTATTTGGAGAATCTAAATTTAAATAAAGTTTTTTTAGATAATTATGTTAAATTCATTAATTTTAAGAAATGTATGCAGTATTTAAATTCTTGATTTAAATAACTATACATGAACTATATATTATTATTATATTTCTGATTAACATTTATTTAAATGATATAACTTCAAACATTCATTTGACATAAACAATATGTCTGTTTTCATGAACCATAAAATCCGGCGTATAGCGCACACCCATACTTTCAAACCGCAATTTTTAATTTTTACCAAAATATCAATCAGACACCATAACAATTTAATTAAGAAACGGAACAGATAGTAGAGTGTGGAGGTGAGATTCAATAACACGGGGGTAATACTACGGACCCTCAACTGATTCTACGATAGCTTAAACACGCTCAATATAAACTACTTCGCACACTAATAAGCTAACTTCTAATTAAACGAGGCTCACGATACCTGTACTTTAATGAAGCAGATCCTACACTTGAATCTTGCAGGGAATCTTTATCTGGATTTAATCACTGTCGTTGGATCCACTCTCAGTAATCCTTTTCATGGACAAACTCCAAAATCTCTTAATAATTCCCCGTTCCTTCAATCTTCAACTGACAAACTCACTTGCCCACTTTTTGCTAACTCCAACTCGCGAAACAGAATTTATACAATATACTTCATTTGCATAATCACGCTTTCTTACTCGGTGAAAGTTGTTGAAATAAATGTTTTTCTAAAAGTGTCATGAAGGGATTAGTAGAACCGCGTATAGATCCGTCACAAATGCTTGTATGTTTTTAAATCATTTATTCGAAATATTATCCTAGGATTTTGAAAAAAATAGTATTCTTTTAGAATCGGAACTTTTTAATTGCATTAGAGATGTGCCATTTCTTTCAAATAAACATATACCGATCTATGTAAAAGTTTAATTTTTCTTACGCTCATCTTTTTTTGTTTTCGTTTTTTTGACGCCATCATTTTTATACTCGGCGTATAACGTGCACTCCCAAATTTCGATTTCATTTTTGTATTAAAAGTGCGCGTTATAAGCCGGATTTTACGACAGTCAAAAGAGCATTAAAAGTAAGAAACCCTATTTATTCCTATAATAGGGAATCCTCTTTATAATAATTAAGGAATGAATGCCAGTAATGTAGTAAAACTGTATGGCCTTACATTATTTAATATGTGAATTAATGATATTACAGTATAAATTTCTTTCTCTTAATTAATTTTAAATGGAATACTTGAATACAATGTAACAATTGATGTTACAAAAAATGATTTAAATTGTGTAATTTATCTCGCTTTATGTTAGAAATTCTTTGGAAACAATTGCATCTTATTTATAAAAGAAAAACAGAAATTCAGAATGAGTGGATTTAATTTAAACACGTCATTAGACTACAAGAAAACCTTATCGGAATCTTGAGTACATCTTTTAATGATTCATTGCATCGTTTTCTTTTCGGTAAGTGGTTCTGCTGAATTAGTAAAGTAAATTTGGCAATCATTCGTATTTAATGTAATTATTTTGACGTGTATACAGATTTAAAACAAATTTGGATGCCTATAATAAATAAAGATTTGCATGCTGGTACTCAGCTTTTCAATTGTATTTTGTGTTATATTATTTGGAAAATGTGTGTTCTCGTCACTGACCATTACAAAACTTATTTTTAACATATTTTTATCTGATTACAGGCAATTTAGCTTATTTTAAACTCATCAGAGCTTAATGCACATGAGTGCATTGCAGTTAATTTTCTTTCTAATTAATCATAAGGTTAAGACCTTCATTTGGTATCCTTCATTAATTATGGACTGAATGCTTGAAGAGGGGCTAAATTGAGTTAATTTGTGTGCTTCTAGATTATGTGCTAGTAGTTGTTTGCCCTAATGTTGCTGTGGAGACAGTTTATTGAAACATTTATATTGTTGAAGAGGGGCGTGATTTCGCTCAAGTGTGGAATTTAGGAATAAAACATTAAATTTAATCTTGAGGAAACGTTTCGAATGTGTTCTCTGTTCATTTTAATGATATATGCTTGTGTAGTACTTAGTGCGTGGTCCCATTCCTGAGACTTAATACGAAAGTTTCTACGTCCGTTTTAATACCTTAGAATAAATTAGAAACTTTGTGCTTCTTGTGATGTATGAACTTTAGTCATTGTGGAATATTTACCCGAGAAAGACCTTGTTTTGAAGAATTCTTTTAATAATTTAAAGAAATATGAACTGGTTGTTACTTGTTTCTGATAGTTATTATTAACCCAATAATTTTAGTATAAAATAATCAAATTTATTAAAAATAAAATTATTCATTTTCTCACCTATTTCTTAAATATTTAAAATTTTTAATCTGGTAAATTTTTTGAGAAATTTTTAAATTTTATAAAGAAAACTTCAATGTATATGAATTTTAAATTCGATTCATTTCTCTGATATAAATTTTTTTTGAAAGATTTTCAAATTAAAATAAATAGTGCGCATTTTTTTTTTATTTTAGCAATTGTTAAATTTTCTGTAATTAAGAATTTTTATTATTTTTTTAAAAAAAGTTTTTATATTTTATCTTTTATTTTCTGTAATCGTCTTTATTAATGTTATTTAATAAATTCTTATTTATATAAACTCTAAAATTTTATAAAAATCCTATTAAATTTTGAAGTGTAGCTAATGGTTTTTTGAATCTTGTATGATAGATTACTACAATTTATTTTACAAAATATAAGTTATTCCAAAATTACAGCTTATTGAAAATAGAAAAGATTTTATTAAGAATGTAAAAAAAACTTCATTTCCCCCCTCCCCCAAACTCTCAATAAAAACTCTTTTGACTCCAGATCAGAAGGTTGTGCATTCAAATCATGTTCGTGTTACTAAAGTGGAAATTGTGACTGATTCCAAATCTGAAGGTTATTATAAAATACTAAAAAGTTAAAACACTACCAAAAATCAACTAATAATTTATAGTTCTTGTACTTAAAAAATTATTACAGAAAAATACGTAATATCATCATGGAAGCTCGCCAACTGATTGATAAGTTGCTTTTTGCATTTTATTTCCGATCTTCATTCGTGGTTGTGGCGTATTGCTTCTTGTTTCCAAACTTTGATAGAATCATTACAAACAAGAGGAAAGGATTTTGGAAATCTTTTTAACTCATTGGACACTAATGTTATAACAAAGAATCTTTTACAAATTTTGGATATAATTTTCTCTTATTTTAATATGCTTAATATTTTTTATACTTTTATTGTTTATTGATACTTTTATACTGCAAAACCTCTTTTGCTAAAATAACGAGGGATTCTGCACATTTAATGCAATTGAACCTAATCAGTGTAGTTTAGAAGTCAGGAGAGCGAAATACCAGCTGAGATGTCATCTCTCTGCTTTTCTGCCATAGTTTGAAATTACAAGGTTCGGCATTATAACAACCATTATTAATTTAATATTATTCAAAAACTTTTCGTGCCTTCTATTTTTAGAGATGTTTAAAACTTGTTCTTTTAATATTAGAATCCTCGGTCATTTTAACAAATGTTAAATAAATATATGGTTTTTTTTGAAACTGTTTGCAATTTTCATAGAAATTACTACATATTTAACGAAAGGAGGTATCTTTATTCATAGTACGTATCATAATATTAATAAAATTTGTAGTGTTTTAGACTCAAAATCTGTTTTACGTGCTTGAACTGGTGCATAACTTTTCATTCGCCTATCTAATTTTGATTTTCGATTGTGTTTAACTAAGGAAGTTTTATAAAACTAGTTAAAAAGTACAATTTAGCATTTGATATATTGCTTGTAATTGTACAAAAAATCTCTATAATAATTTCTGCTCACAAATGCTATCATAGTGAAGGATAATTGCATAATTTAATGTGGAAGTTTTATTTTATGAAATAATTTAAGATTAACTAAATGAAAATATTGCTATCCAGAACATCACAAACACATTAATAGTTTTTGTAATATGGTATAAAATCTATTTGTTAATTATATACGGTAGATAAATATACTACATTAAAATAATATGCTATTACTGTTCTCTCTTCAGATATTTTGTATGAACCCATATGTTACCCATATGTATGTCACCCATATGTATGAAAGTATTTGACTTTTAGTTACTGTACGATCAATAAATATTTAGTAACAGCCAACAATTTCATTAATATTTAATTTTAGCCCTGTGATTTCTGTAACCTAGAACAGCAAGTTATTCCATACGTAGAACACAAAGAAACACATACACAGCTGCGAACGCAATGTATGTAATCCCCGGAGAGTTGTTCTGGATAGTAATGAAGCCACCATATATTAATGTAATCCACCGAAATGATGACAGTAATCGAGTTATGATGAGAAAGTTTGCAATCAGTCTAAAGGATGTATAGTTCGCTCCCTTAGGGAAAACATTCTTGTGATTCAATAAGAGATAGAGCATGTATATCCGGAGGTATACTTTTACGAATGTGTGCCCAGTATGATACAGAAAATATACTTTCCCGTCGTTTTTACTTCGGAGAAGTTGCTTAGTGTTTGATTGCATTGATTTATCTACAAATATATGTTGGTGGAGAAACACAAAATTCTTGCTCTGGAATTATGTAATGGTATTTCGAATCCCGTTAACAGTCTTTCATTTAGAACAGTTGTTCCCAAACGTAGCGCCCATTGATCCTTTTTATAACAAAAATTTGACCATGAACTACCAAGTGAAAGAACTGTATTTCAATGCATAGTAGAATAATTACAAATTTAACTTGGATATCCTGAAAATGATGAATGGAAACAAAAATGATATTGATAAATATTTTTTACCAAGACTGTTTTAGAAATTAACAAAGGTATAACTTTGGTCAACAAATTTCTCTTCAAGATATCAATTGTATTTAAAAGTACTTATGTTACGTTCTTTATCTTAACAATAAAAATACTACTACTACTTTCGTTTCAAAATTAAGGAGAATTTGCTGCATTCAATTTCACATCTCGGGATGAGGCACAAAATAAAATTAAACTGTTGATTAGATACGTGACTCTTATGTTGTACCATATTTTAGACAAGTTATTGCATGTAGTGGCGACATTACGTTTTTTTTATACCTGCATAGACAGCCGCATTTGCCTTTGGCTCGACTTCCACTGTGCGAAGAGTGTTATTTTATGCACCTATCTATAATACTTTCTCTAAAACGTTTAGTTTTTACTCTTGTAGCGGTATCTACATAAGCCAGTAACAGCTTCCAGACAGTGGTGATCACTTTTGTCTAGTGGTCATGTTACTCGGCTTCGGATCCGAGAATCGGGTGGTCCGAAGTGGTTATGCTGACTTCGGACTCTCGATGTGCATAATTACTTCGAACCATCCGATTCTCGGATCCTCGATCAGCATAACCAATGGGTCACAATTATTTTGCCTTATATTAAACCTTTCGCAGACTCCCTAACGTATTCTACGCACCCCTAAATTAATTTTCATATGCCACGTATCCCTTCAGCAGTCACAAGGACCCCAGGGTCCCGTAGGAACAACTTTGGAAACCTGTGATCTAGAAAGATGAAAAAAAATAGGAAACATGCTAATGACCATTTAAGAAATATTCTACTCGGACATTAGTTATATAGTAAGAGCTGTAATAGAAGCCCATTGGCTGAATGGTTGTGTATCGCGCTTCCACACCACAGGTCCAGGGTTCAAATCCCGGGGTGGTCAACGTCGACTCAGCCTTTCATCCCTTCAGTGAGTCGATTAATGAGTACCAAGCTTCTTTGGGAATTGAACACTGGAGGTTTCGTGTCAAACTGACCACTTGTCTGAAATATCTGCTCATGCACCCCAGCGCCTAAGGTCACGTAAACTGAGATATGCACAGTAGGCCTTGTCCCTCATGGGCTGTTGCGCCACTAAGTTCAGTTCAGTAAGAGCTGTAATAAGTAGATGCATCTGTATGACAATTCTATCTAATTCTCTTGATGGGTTAAAATTAAGCTAAAGGCATTTAAAATTGTAAGAATTCTACAGCAAAACTCATATTTGACATTTTATTTTGATTAAAACTAAAATTTCTAATCTTGTTTTGTACTTGCGTGTGCTACCTTCTATAAACTGAATTTTTGGAATATTATGAATTATTTGGAACTATGAGGAATAATATTTTTCTCCACTTCGCCAGTAATAAAGAACATTGTTAACTTTAAGTGTTCATTCTACTCACTAATCATATTCGGTCAATATCCTTAGAGCTAAATTGGTTGCACTTTAAATTCTGTGGTCGGCAGTTGCCGAGTGGTCATGGTCACGAACTCGTGGGTTCGAGTCCTGGTACCACTGAAGACTCGCCTTGTAGAGGGATTGAATGCACGTTAGAACTTTCGTTTCTCAAAACGTGGCATGAAAATTTGGAAAGTGGGGCAAGCTCACATGTCGTCCTCCTCACTTGACAGCAATTCAAAATTACAAGCCTCATATTGGGTTGGAGTGAAAGTGCGACGTTAACCCCTTAACTGCCGCTGGCGTATATATATATATGTCTCCCTCAATGAGTGCGTTAACTTCCTCGGACGTATATATACGTCTTTCCGAAATAGATCTTTTCTTCGCTCTGCTATTAGTAAAACTATTCTAAAGGCTTTGAAATGCTTTAAAATGACCTTGGCAGTGTTTGCGAAGGATTTACAGATTTCAGAGAAGGATTTGCTTTATTTATGCTTTCTCCCCCCCCCCCCCTCCCCAAACACCGCTAACGTCGGCCTAAGTGAAAAAGTGACACTGGGGAGCGAATCGGTTAACTTTTAATCGGCAGTTAAAGCATTAAAAAGTCAGACAATCAGAGGCGAAATTGTGATAACTAAATCTCCCAACCTTGATCGTGCTATATGCAAGTTGTCTTGTTATCTGAAAGAAGGCTAATCCGCGAATAGTGCCATCAATGACTCAGTGACTGAGGGTGATTGCCATCAGAAACCGTTATTAGTGTAATAATAGTTATTAGAGAGTGTTGATATCCTCTAAAAGTCTCAATGTTCTCACGTTGCATGAGTTAAATGGTAAAATGTCGACGAAAAAATATCTATGAAAACCCTTGCTGGTTTTCATAATGAATTCGGTAATTAAAAATGAACAAACGAAACCTCCAAAACTGTTATGTTGAATAATTTTGATTGTTGCATGTTCATTTTGTCATCGAAATGGCAACATGCCATTGTCTAAAAATTCCTGGATATCTCTAATATTATTTTAAATATACCGGAATTGTGATTCACTGAATTGGACTTTAAAAATACTTAAGAAAGAGAAAAATAAAAAGTGTGAGGTACCGGCGTAAACGTCATTACATCGTAAACATTAATATTATAAAAACGGAAAAAAAAAAACACAATCATCCTCAGCTAACCTTCGTTCACAATTACAAAATTTTCATTCACTGCTACCACACTGCTTTTAAATCCATTTTCCTAAATCTTATAAAATTAAAAAATGTGTTTGAGATATAAACACAGACTTTTCCTGTTAAATTTGCTTAAAAAATTACCAATATATATATAAATATATATATATATATATATTCCACTTAGTTATCTTAAAACAATTATAACGTTTCGATGTGTAACTAAACATTTATATAAGAGGAGCGTTAATGCTCTATTCCGATGTTAATTATTCCACATTCACTGTTAAATATGTTACGATTCCTTGGGAATTTATAGGCGTATTGAACTGTAACAATTTCGTAGTCATGTCTATTTACGTATTGTGTGAGATATCCGTATAGTTTAAACACCCGTAATTATATAATCTAGAATATATTTAATCATCAATAAATGAAACCCATTCAGTTTCATTAAATCAATACTGCTTGAATGTATTTGAATAAAGTTTATAAAAACATTTTTCTGTTAATTAATATTTGACAATTTTAAATTTCAGCTCTAATTATGTATGTAATGTTTAATTAACTATATATTTGAGAAATAAAAGCGATTTAAATAGTAAGGTATATATGTTAATAAAGCCTTATATATATATAAACACTCAATTCATAAATATACACAAAATAGTTATAAACCTAAGATAACTAGTCAAGAAACAATTTTTATTAATAAAGCCTCATAGAGATATATAATGAAACTTTTCTGCTGATCACAACAATAAAAATAAACTATAAACTATTATCATATAAAAAAACTAATTTAGTTATTCTACTGCTTTCGATGTAATTGAGTTAAATTTAATTGTAGAAATTTGAACGATGCTATGTGTGTTTCGGGTATAAACATGACTTCTAAATTGTTAACTTTATTTAGTAATTCTACTAAATCTATGCTTATGAAATAGTTTATCATTTCTAAATTGAATATATATATGTATAATATAGAAAATTTGGGTGCTCTCTCGGCAAAATTAAATTCCTAAGTTCAATTTCGTATCGTCAGAGCTCAGGTGCCTCCTTCTGGGAAGGAAACTGGGCGTCAAAATTACTTGCAGCAATTGGTGTCATCTATACCGTGCCGGACTAAAGAGTGATACCAGATCCTGGGGCATGAAATAGGTCTGCAAAGGTAAAAAATACCAATACGCCGCCCCATTGGGGGAAATATATAGAGATAATTTTTATTAAGTAATTTTGATGTAATAATTATTTGCTTGTCAATATTTATTTCGATGCCATTTGTTAATTAATTTTATAAGGGTTTTCATAAAAACTATAATAGTTTATTTTATAATACTCTGATAAAAAATAGTATAGTAATTGATAAAATTTAAATTTTATTTTTTACATTATTACTTTTGTTTATACAGTCGTCTCCCCCTAATTTAAACCTTCGATAATAAGAACCTCTCACGAATTCGAAGTGTATGCTGAGGCCCTAGAGAAACTCTTGATATTTCGAACTAAAACAATACGTTTTGGTACACTCAACATTTCGAAGTAAAATCTGTGACCGGCCAGAATACAACACGCGATAATTCGGAGTGATGTAATAAAACTCTCGACAATTCACACACTTCACTATCATAAAGAGTCCTGTATCAAACAGGTTGGAACTTACCTGTTTCGTGTTGTATTGCCTCTGCTTGTCTCCCCTGTAACGTAACTCCTTTGATGACCATCGGGGTTGACTCCGATAACTCTGACAGAAGCTGAAGTGTCACTAAACAAACTACGCAACTTTTTCCTTCAAAATCATGTTGATGTAGACGTTTCTCAAGCTTCGTTTATTCTAGAAAAATCAACTGACGAAGTTAAATTGAATGACATAAAACAAAAAACTAAAAAAATAAAGATAACAGATTTTTTCGTCAAAAAAATATGTACAGTATGTATTCGTTTAATACTTGTTTTTAATACATAAATATATTCTTTTAACGCAGGATTTTTAATCTCTATTTAATATTTATACTGTATAATATATATTTGATTTGGGTACAGTGTACAGGTTCGCATCGTTAAAGCTCAGGTGCCTCCCTCTAGAGAGGAAACTGGATGTGAAAATTACCTGTGGTGATTGGTATCCGCCTGTAGGGTACCGCACTAAAAAGAAATACCATCTTCTGGGGAATGTACTAGGTCTGCAATGGTAAAATACCAATCCACAGTCCATTAAAAATAAAAAAAATAATGCACTTTTTAAAAATACTTTAAAATAATTTTATTCAAATGTACAATTGTTGTTTTACTACATAGTTTCAAATTTAAATGTGTTAGAAAAAAATTTCTCTTCGTGTATTTAGGAAGTTTTTTCCTACCCTCTTGGTAATTTGAAGTTTTTCATTGATCCCTTAAACTTCGAATTATCGAGAGTCGACTGTATATTGTTAATTTATTTATGATCATTAAAAGAAATGTAAAATGTATATTTTTTAATTGATTTCTCATTTTAAGTAGTTTGTCAAAACTAATATTTGGAATAACGAGCTGTTTAATTCGGGCTGTTCAATGCTACTAAACTTAGAAAAATGTTTGCATTTATATTTTCATTTAATTCATAAAAACGCCGAAGAAAAAGAGTAATTTTTTGTATAAATCATAATATTTTACAAACTAATAAGAGTGAATATTGAATAAATTTTACTATCAGTGGCGTAACGGAAAATAATAAGCCCCCCCCCCTGCAAAGTCAGGTTTTGGACCTCTAGCCGGATCTTACAAAGGGTACGAACTTGACACCAATCAGGCGTGGGGCCCTCTAGAGTCCTAAGCCACCCAGCGATGCGAGGTGTACGTTACGCCACTGTATGTAATGCATAAAATGGCAACACAAAAAGACTTAAAACAATTAAAGAAAAATTGTCTGTTTATAAGTTTTCTTTATTTAACTTTAGAAGGCCGATAATTGCATATATAGTTCATCAAAAATTTACTCTTTGCGATAGTTTTCTAGCTTGCCTGATAATTCCACATAAAATTTGAACGCAAATTTAAAAATTTGATATAATTTTGCTTTGTGTTCGAAAATTATGTTACATATAATATCATTAAACTTATGTTATTATTGTTATTATTAAGAAATTTAAAATTATGTTCAAAGTAAAAATGGGAATATTTATATCGAAATCATAACATAATCTTCATAGCTTTGCATTCATTTAAAAATATTGAGATTAAGAATGTCCTTACAGTTAACAACTATTTCTAATTTGATAGTATATTTACATCGGAGCCTTATTACTTAAATAACTAACACGCATAAAAAAATAGCCAGCATTAAACAACCATCCATTTAATATCATTAAATCCACGCACAATCCTCAATTACTGAATTGCTGAGTGGGACCCTATTACTGGTAGCATGCTTCTGGAATTAAATCATACCTACCACATAATGAGGAAACTGAATTAGATATTGGACGGAGTGCGCGTCCCTGGCGTCCCCTCACGTTGTAGAATCTTGCCATTTCCAGTGATCCACACGCCATAAAGGAATGAATTGGTCTCTCACACGCACTCACAGGAATTGCATTCCGTTCAGAAGAAGCGACAACTCATTTCTTTCACGTAGACGAAAACTGCCTGCTTCGTTTTTCGCATCACTTTCGAAACGTGACTGCTGAAGCATGGGTTTTTCGTGTTGTTATTTGACTTTTCACTGCTTACTTTTTGTTGGTGAACAGGAAAGAAGAAATGTAAGTAAAAAAGGAGTGTTTGTTGGGCGATACAAAACGACGAGATAAAAATGAAATTTGGATTCTTTTTGCACTTTTTTTTTGGGGGGGGGGGATATTTTAAGTGGGATATCCTTTAAGGGAACGAGACGTGATAAACCTTCAAAAAATCGATTTTTCAATTTCATCTTAAAAAAAAAGTAGAGTTAATGCTGATTCCAAAATGTATAACATGTATAGGTTTAAAGCTTAATATCTGAGTAATTGCGGTTTTAAAATGTAAACAATAGCTGCCACACCTGTTGTTTACGTTATCGTACATCAACTGCCACGCCCATCTTTCAGTAACCGAAACATGCTTTTATGTAGATTGTAGATTGGTATTTAATATCACTTGATCTGGATATATTTATTTTATTCTTGTGGTTTGAGAAGGAATAAAACTACTCAACTCAATCTTGTTTATAACACAAGCTGTGCGAAATTTAAAGAATGTTGTTTTCTTGTGCTTGAGATACAAACACGTGAGTTACAAACTTCATATTTTCACTGCTAAATTAATTTTTGTTGTTTACTTTCTGTTTTTTGTGATTTGTAAGTATTTTAAATATTTGCAATGCCTCGAGCAAAGACATTTGGACATCAGAAACGTCGTCTAATTCGTAAAAAAACTTCAGTATGTGTAGCGAGTGAAAAATGTGATGTCAGCTCTTCCAAAAAAAAGATTGAGAAGAGTAAAGGATATTTTGACTATGAAGATAACTTTTCAGCTGAATCTCAAAGCAGGTTTGTTATTATTGACTTAAATATGCTTAATGATATTTTCAACAATATTGCAAAATGCAAATATTGTGATAGATCTTTCTGCTTTGATGTTGCTGAAAATAAAAGTAGTCGCAGAGGACTTGCTAGCAGTATATCAGCAACTTGCAAGTATTGTGGCTCTAGTCATGGCTCAATGACTTCAAATTCTGTGCCAGCAGGATATGAAGTAAATTTGAGGTTTGTTTATGGTATGAGATGCATTGGAATTGGAAAAAGTGCAGCTCAGACATTTTGGTGCGCTGATGAACTTGCCTCCTCCTCCAGCTAAATTTGAAAAAGACTGTATATGCCAATTTTTAATGCGTTGGAAACTGCTTCATCACGTTCAATGGTTAGCAGCGTTAATGAAGCTGTTATTGCAAACGAAAACAATAAGGACGTAGCAGTTGCTCTTGATGGGACCTGGCAAAAAAGAGGACACACGTCAAAAAATGGCGTTGTAACGGCAACTTCTCTCGATAACGGAAAAGTTGTTGATTTTGAGTGCCTATCAAAGTATTGTTTTGAATGTAAGAACAAAAACAAAACCTGTGATAATTGCCAGGCAAACTATCATGGATTTAGTGCGGGAATGGAGAGTGAAGGAGCATTGCGGATTTTCAATCGCTCAGTACCAAATTACGATGTTCGGTATGTTCAGTACCTTGGAGATGGAGATTCAAAGGGGTTTCTTAGGGTTCAAGAGTCCAACATATACGGTGATGATGTTCCGATTGAAAAATTGGAGTGCATCGGCCACGTCCAAAAAAGGATGGGATCAAGACTGAGAGCTCTAAAGAACAGTTTAAAATCCACAAAGCTGTCAGACAATAAAGCAATATCTGGACGAGGAAGGCTGACAGATGCAGAAATTCTTTTGCTGCAAAAATACTATGGCCTAGCCATAAGAAGAAATGTTGGGAAATCAGTCGCAGATATGTCCAAATCCATCTGGGCAATATATTTCCATAAACTGTCGACAGGTAAAAATCCACAACATGGTTTGTGCCCTATGGGAGAAGAAAGTTGGTGCGGGTACAACAAAAGCCTTGTATCTGGTGAAAAGTACACCCACAAACATTCCCTCCCAGAAGCAGTTCTTCTTAAAATTAAAAAATATTTAGAGATTTAACTGCGAAAGAACTTTTATTAAAATGTCTGCATGGCCGAACTCAAAACCCCAACGAAAGCTTTAATAACTGTGTGTGGAATCGTGTGCCAAAAAACACATTTGTGAGCAAAAAAACTTTGCAAATGGGTGTTATGGACGCAGTTATATGTTTCAATGAAGGTGCATACGCAAGAACAGAAGTATTAAAAGCACTGCAAATAAATCCAGGTATCAATACTTGTGAAGGCCCTTCGTAAAATTGACTACGTCAGAATTTGTGAAGCCGAGATGAGTATCCAAAAAGCTACCAAAGAAGCCAGGACAACTAAAAGGCAAATTAAAAGGAAGAAGGATGCCTTAGAAGAGTCTATGCAAGATGAGTACAGTGCTGGAATGTTCTAAAAGTCAAATTTTAGGTAAGTGTACCATTTTATTTAGTTTTTTCCATTTTTCTCAAAACGTGTTTTTTCAGTTTTTAGGTACATGTGTAGAAAAATCTATTTATTATATTTTTTTTGAAACTTGGTATGAACTTTTGTATCATGATAATGCATTTAATGCTTCTAATTTCCTTCCTGAAATGTTTGTATTTTTACTTTTATGTTGAATTTGTAAAAAAAAAATGACATTTTTATCAAAATTTCAAAAAGTCATAATTCAATTTTTTTAAAAAAAATTCTGAACAAGGTAGTATAAAAATATTTATTGCATTTAAATAAACGTACAATTTTGTAACTAAAACAGCATGTTTTGTGGTGTTATATGTTATAAAAATAAAGATACATGTACCTAATGAACACCATGTATACGAAAGTTCCTTTTGGTGTGTACTTTTTCGAATCCTTATATTTCTTAAAATATTTTAAAAATTTAATAATTTATGTTGTAGTATATAAGAAAAGTATATAGGTTGTATGACATAATTTTTTATTTATGAAGTCTTTCTGTTTTTGAAAATAATGTTCTTTCGTAAAGTCAATTTTGCTCGTTTTGCTTCATCGAGGACGTCCCGTTCCCTTAAGTATTTTTTTTTTGGAATATACGTTTCCTTTAGGATCGAAAGACGTTAATGTGCAGATTACGTAGCTAATCTGCACATTTACTGATTTGGTCCGTTAAAGTGCGGAATCAAGAGTTTCCTCATTTAAATGAGGTAATCTTCACATTAGCGGTTTCCCTATCGCTTAATGTATTCCACTACCGTAAAATTGCTAATTTTGCCAAAAATTTGCAAATTTTTTTGGGATTTTATTTTTTTGTGCCATCTTATTAGCTTTGTAAAAAGACCAAGTTTATTAATTTCCGTTCATTAGAACAAAAACTACGTGTGTTTTAGTAAAAGCGGATACCACACAAGATGTCATACTTTAAAATGCGTTTTACTCGAGAAATGTGGTTTTTTTAAATGCTCAACCGGGGGGGGGGCAGCAATTGCTAAAAAAGTTTTGAAACTAATTAACTGAAATTTTTTTTGTACATTCTGTGTAATAGTAGAAGTATTTTAACCCTCAAAGTTATCAATCATTGTTTTATTACAAAATTTATATTCCCATATGTGAATATAATCACTGT
This sequence comes from Trichonephila clavata, assembly GCA_019973975.1. NCBI lineage: Eukaryota > Metazoa > Arthropoda > Arachnida > Araneae > Nephilidae > Trichonephila > Trichonephila clavata. Next base: position 8,704 of record BMAO01025066.1, on the reverse strand, counting down.
TTTAAGCAATTTCATATAATAGCTAAGATAAGGCTGTAGTTTTTGTAAAAGTTAAAATATTTCTTATCCTGGAGGTCATTTCAAAGCAACTCATCAAAATTGAAAATTTGTTCATAAATTTTTTTATACAGAATGTAAACTTTTTGTACCCCGTTTATGTAATTTTTTGTAAAGTTTACCAATTTTTTCCCCATTCTAGTAATTATAATTTCTATTCCTCTTCTTAATTTTAGCATATTTTTTCTTAAAATGAACTAAATAAACCTTGAAATCACAAAAAAATCCCCATATCTTTTTTTTTAATAAAAAAAGTTGTCGCAAATTGTTGGATACCTTAAGTTCAAATGTATGTTTCTGTCATTTCTTTTCTGTTTAGGAATTTTGAGAGAGAGAGAGAGATAAAAGGCTCCTTGAAATAATTTATAATAAATTTAAACATGTTAAACCGTTTCTTTTGTATTATAGTTTTCGAATTGATTGCTGATTGATCCTATCAACTGAATTGTTGTTTGCTTGATTGTATTAACGTTATTCTTTAGATATTGAAAAATAAATAAAGTAGCACATGCAATTGCTTTAATTGAAATAATATTTTAAACCTTTTGATTCTTTGTATTGTAGTTTTTCAGTCGATTGATGATTTATTCTATCAATCAATTAGTTGATAATTCGATTGTATTAACTTTATTCTTTAGATATCGAAAATAATAAACAAGATTTAGTTCATCCGCACAGAAACGTTTCTGTTGTTCCAACAAAAATCTTATTTTCACTTTAATGAGTGCTTAGTAGATTATGTGCAGATTATCTAGGTAATCAGCAAATTACCTTAGTAATTTAAGAAATGAAACAATTCTCTGCACTTTAGTGGATCACTGTAGTTAATGTGCAGATTATCTAGGTGATTCGCACATTGTGTGTGACTGATTTCTGCACTTAAGCGGTAACATTTATAAAAAATATATTTTGCTCTAGTCGTTGCTGGAATTTATAGAATATTTAATTATCGTATTTAGCCATTTTGGAAATTATACGTTAAAAGTAAATAATTTGATTAAAAATTCTTTTTTTTCTGTTATTCAGTTTCCGTGAATAAATTAAGTTATATTTTTTTCAGTTGTATTATTTTTGTCATATTTTTAATACTTTACTTGCGAGTTTTACATTATTTTTCTAATTTTTTTTTATTTTCTTCGTATTGTTATGTGAATTATTTATAAATCGTGTATGTTTGTTAAATTTGTATTGGAGTTCTTTATCTTTTGTGGTCCATTCTAATAGAACGGTTTGTTTCGTATAAAGAATAAGTATTTAAATTTACTATCTTACATTATTAAAGGAAATATATTATAGAATTAGTATATATATATATATCTTAAATATAATATTTACATTACTTCTTTATTGCTTTAATATATTGATATTTCTCGGGAGTTTTTGTGTATATGTATATTTTATATTCGGGGAGTATATATTTTTCGATTAAACTTGCTATTTATTTATTTAAAATCTCTAAAGAAAGATGGATTCTTTATTGGCATTACTTTTATATATTTTTTCATTGGAATTTGATTTATCAATGACAAATCAATCTTATGTTCTAAGATAGTTATTTTTATTTTCCCGTATCAACGTAGTTTTTTTTTCTTGATTTGTTGATTACAGTACTCCAACTCCAGATAAAAAAAATATTTTTAGCCTTTTAAAATGTAGTATTTTTGTTTTACTCTGAAAATATGTAGTAATGAATTATTTTTACTTATCAAAATTAATATTTTATCCATTTCTTCTTTACGTCAATTAAAAAAAAAACGCTTGTTATTTTATATTTATTTACTTTCATGATCAAGATCACATGTGTAGTTAAATATGAATGACTTTTCTTGATATACATTCTGAATAATCAGTGTATTTTTTTCCATTACAAATGAGCCTTTTTAATCAGAGATGCTTTTGAGATCGAATAAATAATATTACATGGATTACTTGTCCAATTATGCTAAAATACTCGTAGTATGAAAATTTTTAATTTACATTCGATGGATTCGGTTTTAATATTCAGAATACGTAAAATAACTGTAGCACTTAGATAAATTATCCTTCTAGATGAAGGTTTTGATTATCTTTTGAAGGCAAACTGAAAAATAAAATAAAGTTGACGAGAGAACCCTGTATCCATTTTTCAACTATATTTGTAAGGTGCTTGAAATTTCGATACTCAATGCGAATATTTTGCTAAGCAATTTACCCACAAACCATTTCCATGTATCCACTTTTTCATCAGTAATAGTTATTAAACGCATTGGAGTTTGCAATAAATATATCCACTTTCTGCTATTTATTTATAAAAGGTGGTTTTTAATCATATATTTGGTAGATAAAAAAATGTCTATCAAATCATATATTTGATAGATAATCAGAACGTATTTTCATAGCATAATGATCAAATTTTAACATCTACATTGACAAATGAAGTCTGCGGGATTATAAAAATATTCTTTTTTCTAGAATCTTTACATTTCTTTCCAATTATAATGTTTTTTCTAGTATTTTTTTTTTTTGTAAAATATTGCACGAAATTATTTATTTTACTAGTAATTCTTATATATTAATTAGCTAGGAAAATTTTCTGCACAAACTATATCCTTAATTTTTATTGAAACTTTATTTTGTCATTTTTAAACTCTTTTCTTTGTTAAAATTTGTTGTAACACATTATTTCATTTTACTTTCTTTAAGGTATGTGACTACTTTCGAAGAACTTTTTTTTAAATGTAAAAATTTTCAACTAAATAAACTCTTTTTCATTTGAAATAGGATATATATCTAGGTAATTCAAATACAATTACCACAAAATTAAAAATAATTTTAGATATATTGGGAATTTTTAGTGAAATTTTAGTGAAAGATTGCAGTTACGGTAAACTTTGTTTTGAAAATTCTAACTAATATATTCCAATAATATTTATACTTTACAAAAAAACATCATTATCTGAACTTAGAGCTATAATATTTGTAGTACTTTTGAAAGTTTTTTAAATATGTCAATTTTTATGCAATAACTCGTATTTTACGAAACTAATGTAATTTTCTCTCAAAAAGTGCAATAAAATACATAAATATATACACAGAAGTTAGAACATAGTCTATATAGTACAGATAAAACTAAATGAAACATTTTCTGAAAATTTCAATTCAATATTTTAAAAAGAAATCCTGTAGTGAACTTTACCGTGCAGTAAAAGATTGAAAAACATAGCTTCTCAGAAAATGCATTTAAAGATACAATATGAAAAAATTTCTACTAATTATACATTTTTAAAACTCACCTTATTTATAGCTCAAGCTCTCTTTAGCTTCACGTTTAACTAATTCGGAATTTTTTTTACACATTTTCTGTTTTCTGGAGAGTTTTATAGACTATAACAATTGTCGTTCTTAGTGAAATCTTGACGAAAAGTTACAGTTACGATGTTTTACATAAAATTCTAATAAATGTATTCAAATAATACTTATCCAGTGCATAAATAGCATCTTTATATGTATCAGGAATTTAAAAATTTAATACTTTTGCAAGTTTTTTAAATATGCCAAATTTAATGCAAAAACTCTATTTTTATTAAAAGTTAATGATTTTTTTTTGAAAAAAACTAATAAAGTACATAAATATATACCTAGAGATCAGATTTTGATTCATAACACAGATAGAACTAAATAAAACATGTTCTGGAAATTTAAATTTAATATCTTAAAAATATTTTGTGTAAGGATCTGCTTCCAATTTTGTAAACTCCATTTCCGGTTTACTAATCATGCTATAACTTTTCTTCTAAATATCGTAGAAACAAAAATAGTGTTTTTGGAATCGTAAATATATGGGCTATAAAATAAAAGCATAAAATAAATTTCGAAAATTTTCACCAAAAGGGCGAATTTTGGGTAGTTAATACCGTAAGAATGAAAAGTGTATGTACTCATAAGAAAGAAAAATATTTTCTTTCTAATCCAAATTTAGCGTTTCAAAAGAATGAAAACTATCTTTTCGATAGCGTGATTTAGAACTCAAGTAAAAGCAACGCTGAATTTACTCTGATTTACTTCCATTAGCTGTCTGCTTAATAGCGCAATTTTAGCTAGAGTAGTGGCATGAAATGGATGTTTGGACACATTTCCATTTTTAGTTAATAATTTACCTTTTGGAAGGCATCATGACATGCTAATTTACGTGAAGCTTCCGTAATATCCTGTACTCTTTTCTCATAATCATTTTATTCGTCAGATTATATCACTTTAAATGTTCTATAACTGTTAGTTGGTTGACGTTGTGGCTTAAAGAATTGATCGGTTTCATATTTTTATTCAAAACGATTCTGTGTTTTATAAGTTTGCGACTAAAGTTGTTTGGTGGGATTTTCCGTTTGAACTTGCTTTCTTTTATTTTGAAATATTTAACTAAATTTTGTGAATTTTTTTATGCAATCTGTTTTGCATTTTGTAAAATGTCTGTTTAAAACCGTATGTTTGGTTTTAAATTGGGGGGTGCAGTGATTTAATTTTTTAAAATTTGACTTAAATGGCAGTAAAAAAAGAAGGCAGCTTTTTTAACGATTTAAAGTAGGTATTTACATTTTTTATGGTTCTCATTTGTATACATGAATTTTTTTATAACTAACATAAAAATTAATTTTTATTTTCTTCGAATTTCTGCTGTATGAAATAATATTTCAGTGCGTTATTAATTTTTAAACAACTTTTGATTTATGATGAAAAGGAAGAAAAAATCTCAATTGTGAAAACATGAAAATATCAATTTATCCTAATAAAACGCACTCTAAATTTTTGAAGAAATAAAATACCTGGATTTTCAAGTGAAGATATTATACGCCGGACAAAAAATTGTGGAATACTCTTTTACAATCATAATTACGTTGTTTTGTTTCTCCTACCTTTAGTGACAGCGCTAATTTTCTGACCTATGTTATCAATAATTAAGGATCAAATCCGTATCAATTGTAGCCCATTCCATAATTGATTGGTCTTTCAGTTAAGCCAAATTCAGTAAATGTTTGTATATCTTTTTCATCCCACGTTTCCTTTTCATTCCAACATTTCCCAAATTTTTCAATGACATTGGGATCTGGTGAATTTACGGGTTATTTGAAGTGTGGAATATCACTCTTGTGATTTTGGAGGTGAACAAATCACTTTTGTATATTTTAAGCTCGATGAACATTGCAGTTATCTTCAAAACATCAGTTATCCTCTTTAAAACGTGAATTCATAATTTGATATTTGTCTTTAATAAATAGTTGCCCAAGACAAATCTAGAAGAATCTAGAGGGATTATTTGACAACGGGATTGTAGAAGTGCTTAGAATTGCTTTCTAACGTACACTACTACTTCTACTATAACGTTTCTACTTCTAACAATGCATAGAAGCAATGTTAGTCCGGTAGAGTTTCATAGCTACTGTGCATTTATTTTTCTTTTTGTGATACTGTGATTAAAGATATGAACTATTTTTTTTATATTTGTGTAAATTTGTGCTATTGTAGATACTTGTGTGATATTTTTACCGCTAGGATAAAATTTTTTATATTAACTAGTGAATTTCGGAATAAGTTTCGAAAGAACCTGCTCGTTAATTGCATGATTTCTTCCTAGATTCGAATGCCGATCGATTTCGTAACAGTATATATAACAGTATGCGTATAATAGTTAACGAATAAGTGAATAAGAGATTTTTTCTTTGGAGTAATTCAAAAGATAATATTAAAATGCATCTCATACTGAAAATGTACAATCAGGTCTTTCCATATATACAGAAATGTGAAAGTTATTCGACTTGAATCATTTTAATTCGAAATAATACGATTTTTTATTGTAATGAGATGATAATATGAAAATATAAATTTAATATAGTTTACATGATTTTTTTCCCTTTTTTTTCTTTATGATGAAGACTCCAAAGATGCATCAAATCTTCACTTATAGTCTGTTCATGTGCATGGGATTACACCTTGAACAATGGTTTGGTGATTTAATCCCAGGGTAGGAGGGCAATTATTAAAATAATGCGGTCAGAGACACGATCCCGGCAATCCCCGAGATTAGCAATGCTCCGGGCGATCAAATATACAGGGTTCATCAGGTTTTTCCCCTGATTTTTGTTTTGTCAAGCTTCCCATATGCTACTATATTACAGCATAATAGTTTTCGAGATGGTCACAATCGTAACGGTTGTTTTCACATGAGCCGAGAAATTGAGCCCCAGATATCTATGATGGCGGTGATATTTGAGAATCTCAGTTGTGTGAGTTGGTGAAAATGCACATGGAATCGGCTGGCTGGACCGGATCAGAGGACGGCGAGAACAGCAAATGAGAGCACGACCACAGGAGGAGATTATACATTTTGTCGATCGATCTGGGACTCAAAGTGCATTGAGATGTAGAAACCTGGATGGCGTACGGTCTGCAAAGACTGGGGTTTCGAATTAACTAAAATGACCGAGTTGTGGGTTGCCTCGCAGGTCACCAGAAAGGATCTGCGACCATAATCGACGATGGCAGAACGGATGAAACAGGACAATAATGGCGCAAACGGAGAAATTAATATGGAGTCTTCCCCGATTCCACGTTTTCTGCGTTGGGGACCAGTAATGGATGGTGCTAACAAACAGTTGGTCTTATTTATCCTATCGAGCCTAACGCACCAACAAGCATCAGAAGGGTCAGGACAAACCAGAAGGCGGAAGAACCGAAGGGATGTATGATGGTTACCAATTGAAGATAAGTGGAGTTATTTGCTCCCTGCCCCTGATAAGATGATTACGACGTTTTGGCTTTCAGCACCTTTCCGCATGTGATGAGTTTTCAGTATTCATGGTCGTCTGGTTTCATAAACTGCATGGATCACATTCGGTTTTCGGTTATCCAGTTTCGACAATCATCAATCAGATATTGTCAGTGGATTCGGATCGACTGAGCCGCGTTCTGCTGTAATTTTGGGTTAGCAGCCAGACGGGCCTGCAATGAAAAAGATTGATATTTTTATGGATATGGTGGTTAGGTATCGCGTGCTTAGTATTAAAAAGAGTAAGGAGATTGGATCGGAAGATGGAAGGGAAGGACAACCAATGAGTCCAGGTTTTGGATCTCTATAAGTTTGCAGCCCTCTGGACTACGGTTTCTATATTATGTGACCAGACAACATCAAAGAACATGGTTTTTCTTGTGGTGATTTCTGAAATATTGTAGACAATGATTTTTAAGGGATACTTTCTAAAATAATTTCCTAGAGTGGTTTTTAAACTTATTTTATTTGATTAAGGAGACTTTGGTTTCGATGGATTAAGTTCAGTTGTTTGTTACGTTGTATCAGATGCCGCTTATTTGATGAGGACTCGCATGATTTTGATTTGTTTGTTGGTAATTAAAGGGGTTTCTGCGCACCTCGGCCTGCGTTTTCATTTTTGGTTTAATAAACAGGCATGTAATTCACTGGGGAGATGGAAGGAATACGTTTTTGTAATAAAATGTTTTTATATCTTTTTGTAAATCTTTCAGATATTAGCGTTTTGTGGAGTGCAGTTAATGATTGGTTTGATGTACTTTCAAGTGTAGAGTCCCAATCTTTTTGTTCCCAGTTTTCTTGAATAGATCAATGTGGCATTAAATGTATTTCTATCTTATTTTTTAGTTCCATTCCATGATTACATACATATTTGGTTATTGAGTTTCCAGTTATTGGGTTGGATAGTTCGTTTTGATTTGGGCAGGACTTTCTGCCAACAGCGTTATGAGATTTAGGAAGAGACGTTTTTCCTTCTTCTTTTGTGCCATTTGTATTTCAGTCCTCTTAGCTGGAGAAACTGAGATGTATAAACTAATGAGTGACATTCAAATTGAATATATACTTTGCATTTTTATCTTCCTTCACTGCATTAAATAATTTGCATGGATTTCCACTTCTTCCCACGAACAAACTCTTTTTGATTTTGAAATGATCTTTAGACCTCAGCTGTTTTCTGTGTTTATGGTCGATAACTTTGTAAGCATTATTAGCGTGATGTTACAATTTTTATGCTCTCTTAAATACCATTATGAATAACTGGATGAAGATTGAAATCTGTTTTAAAATGTCACATTTCTGCACGACTTCCAGTTTGTTGAATCAAATGAAGATACTAATTATTTTATTTTGAAATCAAATGGTACTGAAATTCAGATTTACTCAAATTAATAGCTTTATCGCTATGATTTTTAGACTCATTAGTCCAAATACATTGTATTAACAGGTTTGTATAAATGATCCTGAATGCTCTTCTAATTTATTTATCGTTTTCTTTGCACACATATGCTGAATAATTATTAAAATCTGCGCAAAAAGTGAATTTGGAAATGGTTGCAATTAGGGATAACAATGCATCAATTTGTCATGTCAGTTATTGAAGGTATTTTCAGAGTCATTTTATACCTATATATTTACATAAATAAATACAAAGGGTTAAACTAATATTAAGTTTAGTTTCAGTTTTGAGTTTGTGATATAAATATATCAAGAGCACCTCTATTACAGATTATCAACATAATAATTTCTCAAAAGATGAAAATCAATTGGGTTGAGCACAAATATTTAATTAAAAATATGTTATAGGATTAGGGTCTATTACTGAAATAATTTTTAATAATGTATGACATA
>BMAO01025065.1:0-34624 GCA_019973975.1 Trichonephila clavata | reverse complement strand
CAACATCTACACTCACGATTTTCTACACCACCCCACAGTTAGTACCTGCCTGTTCGCAGATGACTCCGCGGTGTTAGCACAGGGTTCTCAGCTCAGTTACTCCTTAAAAACTATACAAAGATTCCTAGATACTTTAGAAAATTGGCTTACAGACTGGAGAATTGCAATTAATGTTGACAAATCTCAAGCAATAGTATTCCGGAAGTGGGGGGCCATCGACCCTCCCTTCCAACTCACACTTTTTGATGACTACATACAGTGGGCTCCGGTGGTAAAGTACCTGGGCTTACACTTAGATAGTAGACTAACCTTCAGAAAACACATCGACTATCTCGCAGATAAGTTCTGGCGAAGAATTCATTTGGCTATCTCCCTGGTTGGGAAAAAGTCTCCTCTCTCCCCAGAAAATAAAGTTATACTTTACAAGCAAATTTTGCGCCCAGTGATCACTTATGCAGCCCCTGTTTAGGGAGCTGCAGCCGCCACCCACATGAAAAAAATTCAAATTGTTCAAAATAAAATACTTCGCGTCATGACTAACGCACCTTGGTACGTTAGAAACGACGTGATACACAACGATTTACACATGGAGCCGATTTCTAGTTTCATCACTAAGTTAGCCAGGAATGTTTTTAGAACCATTCAAAATCACGATAACCCCATAATAAAAGCACAAACATTATTTACGTATCCACATCCTAAATTAAAGTATGCTTATGCCACTACAAAGTGGGCCTTGCCTCTTAAACCTCCCTAAATACTACAAAAACACTAATTTTATACATCTACAACATCAAATGCTCTAATGCGCCGAAACGGACACTTAGTGAACTGTCACTGCCCGCCCGCTCATGTTGGTTGCCTCCTTTTTATGATAGGTGATCGTTTTCCTTCCTTGCGCTTCCTCCAGATTTCTCCCCGGTTCGTCTGCCTTGCGCGGCCACCTCGGAGTCAATTCCTCTGCCCCCCAAGCCGGGGGCTACTTGATTTTTAAAATTTCTGACATGGTTTATCTATTCCTCTCAAACTGGGTAAAAGCGCTACGCGCTGTAGACACAACAATTCTAATTTTAGTTTAGTTAAATCTCGCAGTCTTCGTTTGACTGCCGAAAAGGATGGATGCTCCTGCTGCCTGCCTGCTGAAGCCTAAGACTGCTGCCGGCTGAGGCCGAAGACTGAAGCCGGACTGGAGCCGGACTGAAACCGGACTGAAGCCGAAGACTGAAGAAGGTGACCTTGACAATTGCTTGTTAAGGGGAGATGCTTTTTTTGTTTTGAATTCTAGGGTTAAAAGGCTCGACGACTTGCGAGGTAAGCTCATTCTCTTCTCTGCTCTGGAAACCTAACGGTGCCAACGAAGGAGCATTGAGTTTTTAGTGAAGCTTATTCTCTTCTCTGCTCTGGAAACCTAACGGTGCCAACGAAGGAGCATTGAGTTGGAGTTTTTATCCTTTCATGTGCTTCTTTTTCTCCTTGCCTCAAAGAGTGACCCACTTTTGCCAATTCTTACGGGAGTAAGAACGCTACCCAGAAGCTCTTCCGGGACGAACGCTGCACTAGGGCGCTGATGGCACAGTTCCAGAGTCCTTTATGGATCCATACTTGGTTGTATGAGCCCCTATAACGTGCAGTAAGTAGGCTAACGGAATACGAATCCAATTATTTGGTGGCTGGGTGTGTGTCTCGGAAAGATATTGGCATAACTGGTGATTACTCTGACGAAGGCTCCCAGGATTTGAAAGGGCGTGATGACCAAGCCCATTGCTTTTGCATTGGACATGCTGCCTTTAGATGGTGAGTCACACTCAAAGTGGCAGTCAAACCCGACTGAATCCCGTGCTTTAGGGCACGTCGAGAGAGTGTGTGAAGATTATTTAAATAAATGTTTTGATTATTAGTTAGTCACACTCAAATTACAGTCCAACCCGACTGAATCCCGTGCTTTAGGGCACTTCGAGAGAGTGTGTGAATAATATTCAAGTCACACTCAGTCGAATAACGACTAAATCCCATGCTTTAGGGCATGTGGAGAGAGTGTGTGAACAATACTAAACCTGATGCAGTGGCAGCATGTTCCAGCTTGGATTTTTTTGCATTTTTTTATGAGTGAACCGCGTAAACAAATTCAGGATTCTGCTGTGAAATGCCCCCACGACGTGGCATGCAGGTGCTGAATCTTTCAGCTATGCCCGGCTCCTGTTACTTCCTTTCGGGGAAGAGGGCTCGGTTCATGGCCTCCTGGTATTTGTGGTGCTTTGCCGAGACAACCGTTGGCGACTCGGAAAAAGCACTCGATAGGGCTTGCTCTGCTTTTTTTTTTGCTGCTCTATCCTTAAACATTCTATATGCACTTTTGCAAACAGAGACAGAGGAGAGAATCATTCCCTTTTTAAGTGTATATATGTGTTTCTTTTCAGGTGCTGGATGCAAGAAATAAAAATTTTTATTGTGTATGGTCCAATTATTGTGAAATGACTCTAGCGGTCTGGAGTTTTGGGCGGTTTCCTCCAGATGTAACGTGCATACGCGCTAGAATTTTCGTAAAAGTCCTCCATCCCGAGGCATCTTACACAGTCGTGTCAAATAAAATGGTGTGTACAAATGGTTTCAAACAAAACAAAATGTTGTGTACAAATGGTACTATGGTTTCAAACATAATGGTGTTTCAAACAAAACAAAATGGTATTATGGTTTCAAACAAAACAAAATGTTGTGTACAAATGGTACTATGGTTTCAAACAAATTGGTGTTTCAAACAAAACAAAATGATGCGTACAAATGGTACTATGGTTTCAAACAAAATGGTGTTTCAAACAAAACAAAATGGTATTTCAAACAAAACAAAATGGTATTATGGTTTCAAACAAATTGGTGTTTCAAACAAAACAAAATGGTATTTCAAACAAATTGGTATTATGGTTTCAAACAAATTGGTGTTTTAAACAAAACAAAATGGTATTTCAAACAAATTGGTACTATGGTTTCAAACAAAATAAAATGGTATTTCAAACAAATTGGTGTTCAAAAACAAACATACTGGTGTTACAAATACAAATGGTGTTACAAACAAAATGGTATTATTATTTCAAACAAAACAACTTGGTGTTACAAATACAAATGGTATAATGGTTTCAAACAAATAATTTTGAAATAAAACATATCATGTTCTTGAGAAATGTCATGTATTTAATATGTTCTTTTGTGGCACTTAATGCAAACTCGTTTTATTGAAATCCGCTTCCGTCTTGTGGCACTTAATGCAAACTCGTTTTATTGAAATCCGCTTCCGTCTTGTTGCACTTAATGCAAACTATTTTCATTAAAGACCGCTTCTGTCTTGTGGCACTTAATGCAAACTCGTTTTATTGAAATCCGTTTCCATCTTGTGGAACTTAATGCAAACTCTTTTACCGAAATCCGTTTCCGTCTTGTGGCACTTAATGCAAACTCGTTTTTTACCGAAATCGAACGCTCGCTTTGTATTTTTTACCGAAATCCGCTTCCGTCTTGTGGCACTTAATGCAAACTCATTTTTTACCGAAATCCGCTTTCCGTCTTGTGGCACTTAATGCAAACTCGTTTTTTTACCGAAATCGAACGCTCGCTTTGTATTTTTTACCGAAATCCGCTTTCCGTCTTGTGGCACTTAATGCAAACTCGTTTTTTACCGAAATCCGCTTTCCGTCTTGTGGCACTTAATGCAAACTCATTTTTTACTGAAATCCGCTTTCGTCTTGTGGTACTTGTTCCAAACTCGGTTTTATCGAAATCCGTTTCCGTCTTGTGGTACTTTGCACATTCTCATACCAAACTCTAATTTCGTGTTACATCCTCCAACATTGGTTGAAACAAATAATACAATGGGTGGATTTTTCCTGAAACAAATGGAAATTGTGTAAGTAAAAAACACATTGTGTCTTTTCAAACAAACAACTGACGAAACAAAACAAAGGTGTGTGCCAATTCCAACATAAAAAGTGTGTTTGAAACGACACAGTGAAAGCAGTGGTGGGTCGTGGAGGGGCATTTACAAAAATAAAAATATTTTCATTGTGTGTTTGAAACAAACAAATACAAAAGGTGTGTTTGAAACAAACCAAATACAAAAGGTGTGTTTGAAACAAACCAAATACAAAAGGTGTGTTTGAAACAAACAAATACAAAAGGTGTGTTTGAAACTTAAAAGTGAATCCAGTGGTGGGTCGAGGTGGGGCATTCACAAAAATAAAATTGTTTTTATTGTTTGTTCAAACGAAAACAAAAGGTGTGTTTGAAACAAAGAAACACAAAAGGTGTTTGAAACATAAAAATGACTGCAGACATGGGGCATTCACAAAAATAAAATTAATTTTACTGTGTGTTTAAACCCAAACACAAAAGGTGTGTTTGAAACAAAGAAGCACAAAAGGTGTGTTTGAAACAAAGAAACACAAAAGGTGTGTTTGAAAAATAAAAATGAATGCAGAGATGGGGCATTCACAAAAATAAAATTATTTTGACTGTGTTTAAACCCCAAAAACAAAAGGTGTGTTTGAAACATAAAAATGAATAAGTAAAGAGTAAAACAAAATCTGTGTGTATAAACCTATTTGCAAATGAAAAAGTAAAAGAACAGTCAACACTGTTCTCTACAAGTAAAAAAAAATTTATTTTTTTAGTGGGTACCTTTTATAAACTCACAACCTTTCTCCACAACCATCATCTCATTTGCTTGTCCAGTTTATGGTGCCGTTTCAAAGTTTACTTGAAATTTTATTTTCGTTTTTAATTTATCGTGCTAGACTATGCAAGTCGTTTCCGTTCCATGCTTTTGTCAACGAGATTGTTGAGTGTGTGGTCGGGGAGAAGAACCACTCCATGATTGTGCGATTCACGTTTTAATGGATTCGATGGTGTGTGAAGAACACATGTTGCACGGTGAGCCCACCGAATTGAGATTGGAGCAAATTTTACAGAATGGAAAAGTTTATTTACCCCGAGCCATGCACATGACGGATGAAAACAGCAAACGTTGGCAAAGAATGTACCACTTTATCAAAAGCGGTGGTTGGAGATTCTTAACAACCTTAGAATGTACAGTAAAGCATTGAAAACATTTCCAACACCCTTGTCAAGATGTAAAATAAAATGTAGACAACGTTGTCTACATTTTATTTTTTTCCTGATGGAGAGTATAAAAGCTCCACTGCTTTCCGTTGCTCCTCGCACACGCTCAGTGTTTCCTCGAGTCAACATGTGGTTCAAACTGCTTTTGCCCAATCAACACTATCCGTTGGCTGCCATGGTGGGACGAGATGGCAAGCTCTACTTCCGACTGGTCGACGTTGGAGCTCTCTTGGGTCGATCCAAAGTGTACGAATTTGCCAAACGTTACGACAACCTGGTCAGTTAAGGCAAGGATGTGCTGCCGCCTTACAAACGCTATCCAATCATGACTCAAATTTTGATATTGAAAAAATTTGACTCAAATTTTTAGCATTTTGGAGGCCGAACTCTCGTCGTTGGCCGAGAGTTTTGCCTCCAGTCTCCAAATGGGCTTTGCTTTGGTAGAGAATCCAGGCAACCTCTTTGTGGAAAGCTACAAAACCTCGCCCGTCTTGCAGGTTCAAAACTCTCTTATCCCCGATTCCATCTTGGTGAGGAAATGTATCCAAGAATTTATTCAAAAGGTGCAGGACAAACGTCGGATGCAATCCCAAAACAATTCCAAGATGACATCTTTGACGATGGCGTTTTTGAGGGCTGATGTAAAAAGGAAGCCTTCTCAGGAACGTGCAACAGCTGAAAGTGCCTCTCCATCTGAGAGAATTCCTACACCCCTTGTTTAAAGTGCCTCTCCACCTGAGAACATTCCTACACCACTTGTTGAAAGTGCCTCTCCACCTGAGAACATTCCTACACCACTTGTTGAAAGTGCCTCTCCACCTGAGAGAATTCATACACCACTTGTTGAAAGTGCCACTCCACCTGTTGAACAACCAGCTGAGAAAATTCCTACACCCCCTGCTGAAAGTGTCTCTCCCCCTGTGAAAATTCCTACACACCCTGCTAAAAGTGTCTCTCCACCTGCTAAAAGTGCCTCTCCACCTGCTAAAAGTGTCTCTCTACCGTCTAATAGACTTGTGGAATCCTTACCCGAGAGACCAGTCACACCTTTGGAGAAGGTGGATCCCTCTGTTTTGATGACTGGAGCCCATGTCGAGGTGACATCACGCCTGCCTACTCCACCTCTGATGACTCGATGTAACAAGAGTACCCAGGCATATTCTTCCCACCTGGAGCTTGGCAAGAGACTCTTGGAACAACCACCCTTCTTGCCAAATAAAAAACTAGCCATCCAACCAAAGACCCCTACTCAACCAACCCATACAATTGTTTTGTTTGTGCCCGACCATCATCCTATGTTGAAATCCGGTATGTGTCGATTCATCCTTCAACCCCATCCTGTAAAGAATGTCAATAAATAATTGTTTTTATTGTAATGATGCTTCTGTTTTCTTTCCTACCAAAAAAAGGGGAGTTTGGGCTTTGGCCCATTCTCCCCTTTTTTGGTTTATATGAGATGCCAAGGTTGGATGATGACATGGACCTTTGCCACTTGAAAGGTGACCCCCTTTCATCCTTGGGAATCCTTATCAAAACAATCGACCAATCAGAAACCACTTCCTCCTTCTCTCGACTATAAAAGCAGGGATCAGACGCTCTCTGCTTCATTTATTCCTGAGACATGGAAGACGAGAAAGCTTTTACACTCTATCTGGCCAAGTACCAGGAGGCTAATTTTGGAGACTACATTACATTCATGATTAATTTTCGAAAGTGCCTGCAGACCATGACGCCTTCTGACATCATAACGGTCGAATCCAACAACGATGTGACCGTTGCTGAACTGCTGCAAAAGGTGTTACCCGATTACGAGCCCCGTGACCTGCCCACCTTTAATTGTGTTTTGTATAAAGAACCGGCCCACTTGAACAGCGATTACTTGGAGGAGGAGGCTGCCAAAAAGGAAAAGGGGCCTTTCTACAAGCCCTTTGGACTAGTTTGGCGAAACCGAAACTGTATCACTTGGCCTACAAGGCGTGGAGGAGACACGGTCCCCAACACCTGACCGCCTGGACCCACTTGGCTCAAGCAGTGTTGGATGGGTACTATGGATTGAAATGGCCCGAGAGCGTGTTTCAAGCTCAGATTCATGTGCCATTTGTCTGAGTCCCATGCACTGGCCAGAAAGAACGCATTGTGGTCACCTGTTCCACATGCGGTGCTTGTTGCAACATCTGAACGTGCAAAACACCTGTCCTCTCTGCAGGGCACCCAATCCATTGAGAGAACCCGACCTTTAAAGGTAGACATTGTGTTGAGCCCCAGAAAAATGGGAGAATGATTGCTGGAAAGGAGCATAGCTCGGGACCAGCAATCATTCTCCCATTTTTTTGGGTCCATAAATATGCCAAGGTTGGAACCTATGGAATGAGACACTTGCAAAAAATGACGCTACCCTCTCTCAAAAATAATACATTTGCTAGCAGCACAAGTCTCTTTTCTAGCCAAGGTTGGAACCTATTGAATTGAATACTTACGAAACATTTAAACTCTCACAAAATAATACTTTTGCTAGCAGCGTAAGTCTCTTTTCAAGCCAAGGTTGAATCGAAAGTATTACTCTCATGAATCCTTTTTAAATCATACTTTTGCTAGCAGCGTATGTCTCTTTTCAAGCCAAGGTTGAATTAAAAGTCCTACTCATCAATCCTTTTTAAATCCTACCATCCTTGAAATTCCATATCAGTTGCATTGCCCAATCAGAAGCCTTCTCCCTGCTACAAAAGAGAGGCACTCGAGGCGAGAGAGGATTGCCTCAGGATGCGAGACGATTTAGCGTTTGCACACTGCCTGGTCAAGTATTCATCCCCCGATTTCGGGGACTTTGCTACCTTTTTAAAAGAACTCCGGAATCGTCTTAATGCTTTACCCATTCCAGAGGTGTTGACGGTTCCAGCCTGGATGCCTTGTGCAACGTTCTCTGTCCTTCGGGGGAATCTGGAAATTTGCACTCTGTCCCCTTTCTCTTCGCCGTTGAACCTTTCAAATCCGAGGAACTTGTGCTCCACAAGATGGCTGAAAGGGGTCACGGCGCCTACATTCGGGGCATTTGGACAGAATGCATGAAACCCGATTACCGAAAGGCGACCGTGGCCTGGTCTTATGGGGGCTCTCAGGATTTGGAACAATGGGTGACGCTGGGTCATACGGCTCTGCAACTCTTGTACAGTGCTCCCTTTCCAGATCCCGTGTTTGGAGTTCCTGAAAAATGTCCCATTTGCCTGGAGCCCATGCATTTTCCCCACACGACCGAATGTGGACACACGTTTCACAAAGCATGTTTGGAGCGGACCCAGAGTCCCACCTGCCCCCTCTGTAGGCAGACTGTTTGAACTTTGAATGTCAAACCCAAAAAAATGGGAAGGATGTGCTCAGCACGTCCTTCCCATTTTTTGGGTCCCTCCTCTCACCAACGTTGGAAGATTGGAAGTGGATTTGTTGAGAAAAATTTGTCCATCTGCCATTGAAATGATTTTTTATGTTTTGCAAGAAACATTCATTTCACCTGTATTTTATTTATTTCCCCTGTATTTTATTTATTTTACCTGTATTTTATTAAATTATTTTTATTTTTGATTCGTTTCTTCTTTTCATTTTCATCCTTTCACACACCTTATTATTTGATACATCATGAACTAGGAAACAAAAGGTTCCTTATTATAATGCTACCTGCTTAAATGAGAGGGTTTTCAACAGGTAAAAAGGCACGTAAAGGGTCATTTGGAGCGTAGATTTTAAATAAAATCTCGAGAGGTAGGACTTTTGGGTCAGAATGGAAAGGGTTTTAAAAAACAGGTCAAAAAGGTCAAGTGGGGGATTCCATCATGTGTAAGGAAAGGTGAGGGGTTCTATAAATAAGGTCAATGCTCACTGGTTACACAATCGTTTTCTACTGACCTAGAGACATGTTCAAATCCTCGGCGTCTTTCTACAGACATCTCAACAGAGGGTCTTGTGCTGTCGTAGACTGTCCCGAATGTCAGGAACAAATGACCGTGCGTCACTTTTATAAAAAACATGCATCCCAAAAACATAAGGTGGACGGTCGGAAGCAATGCATGTTTTGTTTCGGAAGAAAACAATGGCCTCATGGACAAAAGAATCGTCCTGAAAACATAAATCATCTCGCGTCGTGTTTCCAACGTTTCGTATAAGAGGCCAAGGTGGAAGAGGAGATAATGGAAGAGGAGATTATGGAGGAAGTGTGTGGATGTAGACACTTTCAACCCATGTCGCGTGAAATGCAAGGTCGTACCAAGGACTGATTGAGCGAATATGGTGGGTTTTATGAGTCGTTGCTTGAAAAACCTTACATGTGGGAAGAGGGGATAGGAAACGAGGTGTGGGGAATCATTCAGCGTTATTTGAGGCAAGATTTAATGTGGTTTCACATTATGGTAAAACAGGATGTATTTGATACGTTTCGCCGAGAAATGGAAAAGATTCAGGATCAATGTGTCATTTTACCCTTTTGGTGCCTCTGCCATGGATTGCAAAATGAGAGGGGTAAAATACAGCATCGACACATGATTCTAGCGTATGAACAAGAGCGTGCGTTTGAAGACGTCTGGAAAGGAAAAGTTCGTTATGATTTTCCCAAGAGCGGTCATGCCAAAAAATGCGTCAAGATTAAAAATGCCTTTCATCTGGTGCGAACCATCGTCTACTTGAGTCAACCCAAATCGTCATGTGACAAGGGTGAGATTCCTGAACAATTAAACAATCTGCAGAATGGATCGCATTTTCACATCAATCGACCCTTACACCCGCACAGTATTGCTTTTCTCTGTACTCTATTTCCAGGTGGAATAGAAAAATTACTGTGGGAGCAGGTGGGCAGTAAAAATGTGTCGAATTGGGAAAAGGTAGCCAAGCGTGTGCCGGACACGTGGGGTCATTTGAAATGCAGTGTACCTATCCATGTGACGGGCTGGAAATGTTTAAATTGCGTGATTCCCTTGCATCCGCGTTACGAGGAAACGGAGGAATTGACACATCTCTATTTGAATCTATACGGTAACAAAAAATTGCATGTAAAAGAGGGAAACCAGGGAGCCGAGTGTTCATTTCAACGAATTAGAGATAAAATGTACGTGTTGTCTCGTAAACAACAAAATATGATGAATGAAGTCAAGAAAACAAAACCAGCATGCGCCATGGACCACAAGGTGATATTAAGGTCCAAGCTCAACGAGATGAAAGCGAAAAACGATCAAATTCTCAACGAGATGAAAGCGAGAAACGACATAATTGAAAGGGAAAGAGACTTGATTCGGAGGGAAAGAGACTTGTTGAAAGAGAAAAATGACGTGTTGAAAACAAAAGAAAAGGAGGTAAACGCTAAATTGCAAAATATGTCAGTTGAAAATAAAATATTGACAAAGTTGTGGCAGAGAAAAAGAGTGGACAGAATCTCTTCCAATACATGGCGTTGGAACAGTAGAGTATAAAGCTTCCTTCGACCTCCTTCAGCCGTCTCTCAACTTTCGAGTTCACTCGGAAACATTTCCAACTAAAAAAAAAAATTTTCTAACCTTTCAATATTTTTTGAGAGTAGAGTAAAAATACTGCACGCGTCTCATCCTACTCAATCGTTCACAATGGATTCTTCTCCAGAGTATGATTATTTGATTGACATGTTCAATTTACCAGCACCTGTTTCACCTTTACCACCGACTCCAGTGGCTTCTCCATCCCATGAGCCATCTCAAGAGGAATCCATGTTTTATGAATCTTTACCTGAACCACCTATGGTACCTGAACAATCCATTGAGTCTCGACAACGAATGGAATTTCAAGAATCCTCTGATTCAGTGGAGTCACCTGTTGCACCTGAACCCATTGTTTCTTCTCCTATTCGGAAGATAGCTACACCTGTGCATAAGATGGATTCACCTGTGAGAAGGATGGATTCATTAAAGCAAAGGTCAAATTCACCTGTAAAAAAGATGGATTCTTCAAAGCGAAAGATGGATTCCCCAAGGCAAAGGTCAAATTCACCAAAGCGACGGGCAGATTCACCAGTGAGAAAGGTATCTTACAGCATTCATCGAGATTCTCGACCTTCTCCTCGACGAAACGAGAATGGGCCCCGAGATCCTAGGTTGTATCGCAGACCCGATTTCAGACCACCCTATCGTAGACCTGATTTTAGACCCAGGCGACCCCCGCATTTTAGACCCCCGTATGCCCATCGATTGATTCCCACTTCTCAAGTGTCGGCTCAAGTGTTTTTCCACAGCCAAGGTTTGGCCGTGTTGTGTCTCCGAGATGAGGGATTCACGCTCACCAACGGTGTCGTCTCGTATGCCTTGGATCGGCAATGCCCCAACGAACTATTTAAATATTTACATTACCTCAATGTTGGTACCATTTGTGTGACGGATCAACAATCCAAACTTAAATTTAAAGAAATTCAAGCGAGTTGGAGCTCAGCCAGTCCGTTCAAAAGGATCCCTGTGATGCTGTTAAATGCCAACGAACGAAACAGGGGGGAATGTCCTTTTTGTAACGAGACACATTGTCATCGTTGGGTAGCCGTGCAAGGCATGTGCGCCATCTTGCATCAACCCATCAATCCCATTTTTCATTCGTGAGCAAGATTGGTTTGGGCAAGCTCCGCCCACATCCTGTCTGAAACGTATAAAAGGAGAGCTCGTTGGGACGCTTCAAATCAGTTGCCTCTCGACTCGCCAGCAGCATGGACGCAATCGATGCCTTCCCAGAGCACCTATCCACCACCGTGGTGCCAGTGACCTTACCTGAGAAAACCGAGACGTTGGAATATGCAGCTCGACAGGGCCTCGTCAAAGCATTCATCCTGTATCAGGAGATGGCCACGAAACGTGTGTTTGTCATGTTTTGTCACGATAGTTGGCATTGCAGACGATCGTATTTGGACAATTTCAAACGGGCCGTGTTGGCGGCGAGGATACAAAATCCCTTTGAACCCGATGAGGTGACGTGGGATAAGGTGTCTCAAGGCTTAATGAGAAATCCCGATCGACCGCTGAAGAATACGGACAAACGGATGGGATTCATGCACCAAAACATGTTTATCGTAAAAACTGGCTTTACCTTTGGATTTCGCGCATCATTTGATCCAAACAACCCATGTGCCCATGCTAATGTACGAACTGCCCTCCTCTAGTTTAAAGCATTAAAGCAAACTCAATCTGTATAGGTGGACTTTTGAGCCATTTGACCAAATGCTCTATCATCGCAAAGTGTTGGAGCCCCATACGGCGTATCCCATCCCGGCAGGAACTCATTACATTTTACTCACAGTGCAAAAGACCGTATTTGGGGTGGACATTATTCCCGAAACCATTCTTCCTCAACTCGTTCAGAGCGGATTCAACCTGGGGGATTTCCGAAAGGTGAAGCGATATGACCAAAAAGCCTACAAACTGCCTCCTCCGACCCCGGCTCATGGTGAGACGAGCAAGCGACCTTTGGAGGAAGAGGTGTATCCTCCCTCCAAGAAACATTTTAGGATTCCAAAAAAATCCCACAAAACACTCGTTACACCGGTCGTGCGACCCCCTGTGATGATTGCCAGACCTGCCTTGGCTGCTCCTCAACCCTTGTCCATTCCACCTCAAAAGATTCGTTTGTCAGATTCACCTGTGTCTCAACCACCTGTGAAGATCCAATTATCAGATTCCCCTGTGTCTCAACCACCTCAGAAAATCCAATTATCAGATTCACCTCAGCAGATCCATTTTCCAGATCCACCTGTGTCTCAACCACCTGTGCAGATTCATTTTCCAGATCCACCTGTGCCTCAACCACCTGTGCAGATCCATTTTCCAGATCCACCTGTTGCTCAACCATCTCAGCAGATTCAATTTCCAGATCCACCTGTCCAATTTCTAGAACCACCTCAGCAGATCCAATTTCCAGAACAACCTAATGCTCAACCACCTCAGCAGATCCAGTTTCCAGATCCACCTGTGGAGACTTCGTTTGACCATTTAATGTCAAACGTATTTGGAGACTGCTTGGTGCCTGAATAAGTGATGGAAGCCCCCCCCCCATCCTATGCACAAGAACCCCAGCTGATTCTAACGGTGCCTTCCCTCTTTGATCCAAATAATGACATTATATCGTTTTTGGACCATTTTGAAGAGGGGTTGGCCATGGAGCAGCCGGAAGCCCCCCTGGATTTGACAATGCCCAGAATGAACCCTATGAAAAGACAAACTGTTGTGTTTAAAGTGAAATAACCTCTAAATTTGTGTTGCAAATAAATCTTGGCAGTTGTATATATATATATTGTAAATAATGATTGTTTTGTACAAATTTTTTGTAAATAAAAAAAATTGTTTTATGGAAACAAGTCTGATTTTTTTGTCCAAAAAAATACCAACCTTGACACATTACACAAGAGGATGTAAAAAAAATGGTTTCGGTACAAAATTTATTGGACCAGTGTCGTTCTCGCACTACGATTGTTTTTGAAAATCTGGGTCGGTGGCCGGATCGAGTCACATATTTCGAGCAAGACTGTCCTTACACCATCATTTTTGTGCCCAATTTTGGTGTGCACTTTCCTCGGTCGTTTGGAAAAACAGTGGTCGTTTTTACGAGTCATTTGGATTTGACGTGGGATCCAGGAATCGAGTTGAGATTTTTTCAATTGGGTCGTCCCCCGTCTTGCCGAGTTTGGGAGGCGTATCAACCCCAAAATAAGGAGGCGTACGCGTTGAATCTCACGCAATGCACGCGTTTGGTGGACGTTTACGTGACATTATTAACGTGGTTGGATGATTGGGAAATGCATCGAGAGATGAACACCTCCCTTAGCGTCTGCTGATGCCCCAACCTTGGAAACGGGTTTTGGAAAAACACGTGGAGCGCTCGCATCAAAAGGCCTTGGCACATGGAATGCCAGTTGACGTCACGCTCCTCGAGCATATATAAAGCCAGCCTCTAGCCAGCAGAATCATTCTCTCTCAGCAACATGTCGAATCAACCCGCCTATTTTGCCTATGCCAGCGTGTTGCACCACCTGGGCAAACCAGTGCCCATTGAGCTATCGATTGCCACCATTCCCAGGGATGGCAGTGATCCCGAAGTGCTCTGCATTACGGTGAACCACGAGGACCTGACCTCCACGCCCAAAGACATGCGTTCCAATGCCTGCAAAAACGCCCGTCTTCGTCTGGTGCGCCCGCTGCCCAAGAGTGTGCCGGCGCAATGGTTGCGATATTGCGTGAGGGGCATGTTTGATCAGCTGTCGCAAGGAAGAAAAGGCCTCATCGTAGTCAAAAGCCCAAAGCAGCAAAAAAAAATTCAAAGAGCCAACTCCACCATGGCTCTGGAGATGCTGCCTAAATTCAACACCGTTTGTGATGGAACCTTTCCCAACCCCATGCATGATGACCTCCACGAAGAAGGGGACGTGTCTCATTGCACCATGCTGAAATCGTTTCAATTTGCAGAATATCTGCAGCGGTTCAACAAGCTGCAGGCGGAATGGAGCTCCGAAGTTTCAGCTTTGGTAGTGTAAAAAAAATTGCTCATGGGGCCCAAAAAAAGGGGGACCGAGTTGACTTTTGTGTCGACTCGGTTCCCCTTTTTTTGTTAAGCAATGTGCCAACGTTGGAGAGCATCTCTTTTAAAAAACTTGTACTAAAAAGAGGACACAAGATTTCTACCAAGGATGGATAGAATCAATCGAAAGGTGCCTGATGGCGAGTGTAGTTTTTGCGTGGTGCTGTTGGATAGAATCAGTCAAAAAATGACTAGTGATGCTTGTATTTTTTGCGAGGTCATCACAATGTTGGATCAGTAAGACAATAAATGCCTCATGATATGAATAGTGTTTCAATGTTGGATCAGTAAGCCAATATATATATATATATATATATATAGATGCCTCATGATATGGATAGTATTTCAATGTTGGAGAGTATCAGCCAATAGGAATAGATTCACGTGACCCTAAAGAGTATAAAAGGCGAGACATCAGCAGACAGAGACATTCTCTCTCAGAGTTCTCTCAAAGCAACATGTCTCAACTAGCCTTCTTCGCCCATGCTAATGTATTTCACCATAGAGGCAAGCCTGTACCAATCGAATTGTCCATTGCCAGCATTCCGGAGGATGGAAAAGACCCAGAAGTAATTTGTATTACGGTGGATCATTCCAACCTAATCACCACCTCGAAAGACTGTCGGGCCAACCGTTTTATTAACGAGCGCCTCAGTTTGAAGAGCCACATCCCTGGATCTGTGCCACTGGAATACCTGTCCTTTTGCGTCAGGGGCAAATTTTGCCACCTGGCGCATGGAAATCAGGGACTCATCGTTGTAAAAGGGTCGGACCAGCGCAAAATTTTTGAGCAGCTGGGGCTCTTTACTATAAATTTGGAAACTTTGCCAAAGTTCCAGGACTTGAACGATCGTACTCTACCAGATCACCTGCACGATGAGGTGCACGAATATTCTGACATTTCCGAGTGCACTATGGTAAAATCATACCGTTTTGCCAGATACCTGCAAAACTTTAAAAAGCTGCACGCCGAATGCAACAGACAGATGGCTGATCTGGTAGAGTAAGTGAGAAAAATTGAAATTTGAACTGTAAATATTGAACTGTAAAAATGCCATTGGGCCCAAAAAGAGGGGGACCGAGTCGACACAAGAGTCGACTCCGTCCCCTTTTTTTGGGATAAGGAAGGTGCCAACGTTGGAGGGCTTTTCTTTTAAAACTTGTACTAAAAAGATGCACAAAGATACGTTAAAAAATAGTTTCAAGGTTGAAAAGCGTCAACCAATAGAAATCGTTTCACGTGACCTCACTAGAATATATAAAAGGCGAGCAGCTAGCAGCCAGAAATCAGAGTGCTTCTGAATGCAGTCAAGAGTTTAGAAATTTTATTTTTGGTTAAAACTGTCAGGTTTGGGTTTGTATTAAATATTCCAAATCTGGCAGTTTTGATGGAAAAAGAATTTCCATGGCAACAGGTAAATGCTAAATGTTTTTCGTTAAGACTGTCAGGATTTGGCGTCATGTTGAAAATTCCCAGATTCTGGCAGTCTTATCGGTAAATGTTTTTAGCCAAAATCTTCAAAACTCCGAAAATTGGGGGACCGAGTCGCATGTCGACTGGGTCCCCCTTTTTTCGGGCCACATTATCCACCAAAATTGGAAGGCATCTTTTTAAAAACTTGACACAAAAAATCGGACTCGCCTGCTGGCTGCAAGTTGAGACCTCCGTGTTTCCTTGACACGCCAAGATTGGAAGTCTTTATATCGTGAGATGGCAATGGAATGATTCTCTGGAATGATTCTCCTGGTTTTCTCGACATACCAACGTTGCATTGTTTACCTTTCATGGGTCACTGCTTTCAAGACACACCAAGATTGAAGCATCTCCATTTCATTTGTGGATCACCCGCTGACATGTCTCCATTTCATTTGTGGATCACCCCCATTTTAAATCATTCGTCTGGGATGGGTTGAAAAATTTTCTCGCACCCATCAAAAATATTTTTCGGAGGAATTTGAAAAATTTTTGATAAGTATTAAGAAGAGAAGTTCAAGACGCTTTGAGGGGATACTCAAAAAGGGTCGTTTTCCATTTTCAATCATTTTTTGAAAGGGTCACGTTGCTCAACTATTTATTCGACCGACTGTATAACCTAAATACTTCCCTTAAATGTTCTAAGTGATGTGTAAATGAGGGAGACGCGATAATAACGTCGTCCATGTAGACTAAGACACACTTCCTTACAGCGGTTTCAAAATAATATCGACGGCCTTCTGAAAATTTGGCGCTGCCCCCGATAGGCCGAATGGCATGCGCTTAAACGCATAAGTGCCGTTTTTCGTCACAAAAGCCGTTTTGGCTACATCCCTAGGGCTAATTGAAAATAGCCAGAGCGCAGATCCAGTGTACTCATTATTTTCGTGTGAGGAATATTGGTAATTAAATCCTCTATGAGTGGCAAAGGATATCTCGGGAACTTAGTTATACCGCATTAAATTTGCGATAATCCACCGCAAATCTGTAAGCCTCGGGATTGTCCTGGGGTAATCCGTTCTTTTTACGACACAAAACTACAGGAGATGCGTACGCCGATTGAATTTCTTCGATGGTGCCTTCTCGTAACATCTTATGTATATGATAGTCAATGATACCTTGTTTAACCCTGTCGTATCTATATGGTCTGGAGACCACTGGAAGGCTCTCCCCCGTATCGATTTCATGATATAATACATGAGTAAGACCAGGTTTGTCTGAGAATAGACTTTTAAAACTATTAAATAACAATTTTAAATCCATTTGTTGACTTTGATTTTGTTGTGAACTCGAAAGATCAATTTCTACATTCTCCTCAACAACTTTTAATTCTTCGATTTGCGAATCCGGAATCGCTAGACTTTTCCTCGAAATTCATAGAAATCTTTACGTTTCTTATAAAATGGTCGCCTAAAATGCATGGATATTCGAGATCTGCCAGTATGTGAAAATCCCATTTTTTTGTGAATTCTCTTATTCGAATTTCTAATTCTATTGTTCCTACATTGATGCAACAGGCGCCCTGAGCCGTTATAACTTTTGCATTTGATTTTTTTATTGGCTTATAAGAAAAATATGCCCTATACGTTTCTTTAGAGATAAACGACTTCTCGGCTCCAGTATCCCATAATGCCTTAGTGAGTATGTCGTTCACTAAAATTGGCACATACCGGAGTTCTACAGGGGACATCCTTAAAGCAGAAACCCTTATAGGAGGTTTCTAATCAACATGCGATCGATCTTGATTTCGAATGCTTAAAAAGTTTAAATTTTTATGACTACCCCTATTCCATCGATTATTTGACCCCCGTTCAAAATTATCACTCGGACCCTAATTTCTATATTGATCTCTTCTATCACGACTCTCGAATCTGCGATCATTCCTATCAATACGGTTCCTGTTCTCGAACCCTTGATTACCATAGTTCCCCTGAGGTCTCATCCCATAGGAAATTCTATAACACTGCCTCCTATCATTTTGAAGTTCGACTACCCCAGTATCTCTCCAATTTCTATTAGTACGACCCTCGTTAGACCTCCTACTCACATCACAAGCTCGTCTTCCACTATTATTATTGCTCGAACCCGGATTGTCTCTCCTCAAATATCTGTCCTCGTACTTAGATATCATCTGAAGGAACTGCAATTGAGTAGTTGGATTTTTAATATCTATATATTCCATCGATTGTGGTTCCAAACGGGCAACAATATGTTCGATCAAACTATCTTCCGACATATTTAATCCCAATTTTTTATGTATTTTGAGGAGGCTATAAATAAAATCAGACGGAGCATGACCGTGACCCTGATACGACGAATAGAACTTGACTTGCAATTCAGTCTTATTCCTTACCGCTGGGAAATTTGTCGTCAAAGCCTCTTTCAATTGAGCGAAATCCGTAGCAGTCCCTTTCACTATCGAAGATCCGAAAATTTCGTACCAGTCCAAGGCTCGACCTCGGAGACGCCCTTTAAGATAATAACATGCCAAATTATTAGGTATCTCGTAAAACTTAACATTACTGTCAATATATTCCAAAAATTCCTCTATATTTTCCACACCAGAAAAAAAATTATCAGGCAAGAGCCTAAAATTAGATCTGACTCCCATCTCGGGGTTAAGAAAGAAATGTCCGGAGGACAAACTCGTTGGGTGCCATTGTCGTGCCCCAGTCCTATCTTGGACTTGGTTCACATTGCCCGGCGCGTCTCTAGGTGTTGAAGGAAACATATTATCACCAACGAAAGCCATAATTACAAATATTTATTAACAACATACAAATACAATTAACAAGTCACACTACAAGTAGAAACCCTGGAGTGATTATTCAATTCCCTAGATTAATCCTGATACACAACTCTGACATTCAATTCTAACCTTTAAATCTAATATTCCCTACTAAGTAATCTCAGCTATCAGAATTGACAAAGGAGACGAACCCTTACTAACGTCATGTACGTACTATCTCTAATCCCTTTGATTACTTCAATGATGAACAGTATCAAATACGCGCTAAGCTCGCTGGAGAGATCCGAATATGATACTTACAATTAGTTTGGCAAATCCTTCTCCTACTCTTTCTTACTAAATCTAGACTTTATATAGTCGAACTCATTAGCATATCACTATCTCGTGTTTTTCCCGAGGAGGCTGTGAAATAGAATAATTGCTGGCCCCAAAGTTACCCAAGAGGATCAATGGAAAATTGATGCGGATAGACCCGTCACAAAGTTTTTTATATTATGAAGAAATGGTCACCGTTTTTTTGTGATGCAGAATTTGTTATAAGCTCTCGACCACTTAGTCATGTACCCCAAATGTATTCTGAACTGATATCTTTATCACCTAACTCATTTTTGCAAGATTTCCAGCAAATTGGTGTTCCAGATTTAGACCATGTGGATGAAGTTGTTCTCAACAAAAGAATAAAATACCGCCAACAGTTGATAACTGATATCCGGAAAAGATTTAGATCTGAATATTTGGGACTTTAAATTCAAAGAAATGAAAACTAAAGGCAGGGACGGGATATTAAGCTTGGAAAAGTTGTGTTAATTGGAAGTGATACTGTAAAATGTAATGACTGGCCTTTAGGTGTTGTTATTAAATTATTACCTGGAAAAGATGGTATCAACAGATTAGCGCGTCTGAGAACAGCAAAAGGAGAACTTCTACGACCAGTCCAAAGGATCTTCCCACTTGAAATTTCCAAAGAAACTTTCAGAGATGACGTTTTAAAAACCAAAAGTGGGAGAACTGTTAAAAAACCACAAAAGCTGAACTTGTAAACAAATTTAATTTTTGAACTTTAGATGTAACTTTCACAATATATATCCTATATTTTTTTGTCTTAGTAAGTATATTAGAAATGTTTATTGTATGTGTTATTCTTTTAAATTTTTAAATGTTTGATAAGTTAAGTGTTGATGATGTCATGCCTTCAGAGTTTATTTTTGGGATTAATTCATAGCATATATACTTGTGCGTATTCACTGTAACCGAATGTAAATATTAAGTAAAAGTTTTGTTTGTGTATTTTGACAACATTTAGTAATGTATTTTTGTGGAATAAAAACGTTTGATTTTTAGAATGACTGAATATTTTATCGTTCTTAGAATCCAGAATTATTTTTAATGTTATTATTTTTAAAAGTTAGTTTGCCTTATTCAACTGCCAAACCAGATACGCTGCTAGCGTATAATAGAGTTATTTATTTGCAAAAAGGATAACGTAATAGCATTGATTTGGCCGAGAAGAGTCGACCAGTGGTTAGTTCGGCTGTTGAGTAGAACGGATGAGGGCTTGTGAATAATCTAATATACTTATATTTTAAACTCTGATACTTGTGTCTGAGTGCTGTAAAAGGTGTGAAGACCTTCTGAGATTAATGAATATTGCTACTTTATTTTGTATTTCAAGGATTGTTTTTCGACAATAAATTTACATCGCTTCTGAAGAACTATCCTGGTCATTGCGACTGATTTGCATAAAATTCTCAAACCCCGATCTACTTAACAATATATAATCACTAACCACTAAAAGTTTACCTACAAATATCTCTCTAATCAGTGACGTACTCACTCTACTTTTATAGGTGTTTATATTTAAGAAACAATGGACTAAATTCATGTGACGTCACGATCACGTGAAAACTATGTCACGTGATCACGTGCTGTTTGCTTACTACAGTAGCTACGACTATTTCGTTGTTTTAGTTTTACATTATAATTTCTAAAATGTCTTATTTTGCTCAAATGGTTGATCGTTCATTTAAAGAAACGGTTATTGTAGGAGATAAAATCATTTTTTAAAATCTGAGTGTTTTGAACTCGTACTTGTTATTTGTCTTATCTCGTACATAATTAGCTATGTGTTACTGTAACTGAGTTATTTATTTGGATTTAATAGTTTAAATTTTCATTGCTAAAATTATTTCTGCCTGGTTATGTATCCTGTTCTTATAGTTACATAATTAAAATTGATTTCAAGGCGAATTTTTGTTTTAAAAAATAGTTTATGTAACTTAGAAGCTTTTTCATTAATTTTTTCTGTTCAAGATAGTGTTGAAAGTTTTTGTAGATACTCTCAAATGTATGTTTTATAAAAGTTAGTATGGATTCTGGTTTGAGATTTCTGGTTATATTTTTAAAAAATATTGTGTTTTTTCCAAGTTTAGCGAGAAAAATAATTATTACAAATCAACAAGGAAACAGATTTTCAAATCCATACTAACTTTTTTCGCAGTAACCTATGAAACATAAATCACTTAAAATGACTAAAAAATTTTAAAAATTGGGCATCTTATGAGTTTGAAAAGATTTAAATTCTTAATTTTTTTTTGAACAGTGAAATAATAGCTGATCAAACTGACTTTTTGCTTTCAGAATCATCATAATATAATTTGAAAAAAAAAACAACATAAATTGTATTTTTGCTGTTACTGTCTCCAAAAAACATTTTTAAAAAAGGGTACTTTTTAGCTTTAAAAACAAAGTGACTTAAGCCAATTTTAAAAAAAAACACACACACTTCAATTTCTGGAAATTATTTGTTATGTCTGGTTGTTAATTTTTTCTTGTTTAAAAAATTCTTATTTTTGAATACTATGGCCAAAATATATTCAATTAATTTTATGACCTGAAAAGTTTATGGAATGTCCAACACAATAATCTTGTGATTCGCTGTTTATAATACATTATAAATTTAATTGTGAATGGAAATTTTATGCGACTATTCATTTATATATATATATATATATTGTATTTTTTCCATCTAATTTGCAATTAATTGTGCTGTAAAAATGAAATTCATTTTCACCAATGGATAAATATTATTAATCAAAAACTTTCATATTAACTCACTTTAATATGAGATGAACAATGGCTTAAAGTAAACTTTTTTACAAGTTTAAATTGTATTTTGGAACCATCTATTGTTTATACATAAATCATTTTCTATTTTTATAAATTATATGTAATTCAATAAGAAAAATATATTTAAAATTAAGGATAATTAAATTGAATTTCTGAAAATTATTTCACCTTTTCTGATGGTACATCCCCTTAATATTGTACAATATAAAAGAAGTAGATCAACATGTTATAGGCAATTCATATAAAAAAAAGTATTTATTAAAAATTTTAATGTAAATTTTTAATATAGTAGATATTTGCATTAATAATAACTTGTGATCCAAGTGTCGCATGCACATGTTTTTATTGCGTGATGTTATTTTTTATAAAAGTTTTAATTTTTTTGTTTGATGCTTAATATAGCAACTGCTGAAGGTAACTTTTTAATATACTGAAAGAGCTCTGAACACTTACTACAGTAATTGCAACTTTAAAAAAAGTATTAAAACAATTAATATATGTAGAAATAACTCATTATATTTATTTAACATGTATTGCAATATATCTTGTGTGTTATTTAAATCTCTTACATTCAAAATCAAATTCTGTTGCTAACTGACTACATTTTTGTTGTAAACTTAACAAAAGTCTTGTAACTTTTTTCTAATACATGTTTTTCGCAGGTTTTAAATCAGAATTAATATTTGGTATACTTATATAAATCTATTTGCATAAAACTGTATCAATATTGCAGTGTTATAAAAGTAACATGTAAATTCCTCTACTGGGGTTTTTTATAATTTGCTAAGGTGATGCACAATTCTATTTTTAGAGGGTTTTTTAAATTTTGTTTACAAATGATAAATTAACACAGGGTCATATTTATTTATTCTATTGAACTAAAAAAATTTCCATTTATAGCTGTTCATATTATATTTTATGGTTTCCACAAAGTGGGAGATTATTAAATCCTAAGAATTGAATGACAAGTCTGAAATATCAATTTGAG
The DNA here is from genome assembly GCA_019973975.1 of Trichonephila clavata. NCBI lineage: Eukaryota > Metazoa > Arthropoda > Arachnida > Araneae > Nephilidae > Trichonephila > Trichonephila clavata. The sequence goes on along the minus strand of BMAO01025065.1, from coordinate 11,623 downwards.
AGTAGTTACATTTACTTATTTATAAAAACTTTGCCATGTCCAATTTTTATTTTATTAGAATTATTTTAGATATCTTTATATATATAAAGTATTTACATGTATTACATTGTAAAAATAAAATTCATCTTCATCAAACTGATCACCAATGAAATAAAATATTAATTTGAATTTTAAGTGTAGGTAGGCAAACCTGACGTAAATGTAATATATTTTATTGACAATTGTTACTTTTCATCTCTAAATGCTGAAAAAAAATGAGAAAATTCATTCATAACATTTTTGATATATATAAATTCCCACCCGTGTGAAGAGCGAGTATACCAGTTAATAGCATACTAGTACAAAGGGAAAAAAAATTAAGAACTTTCTATAGTATTGATAAAGCAAACCACAAAATTACAGCATCATTTCAAATATCTTACACTGGTAAGCCACACTAATATAAAATATGCAATTAATGAAGTTGTAAAAAAAATTTCATCAGAGGATAAATATATATGAAATACTTCCCTATCAACTCTTAATATTTTATGTACAAAATTATTTTAAAAAGCTTAACACTGTAAAACAGATACATCTATAAAATCCACAAATCATTAAGAAATATGCATAACTACGAGGGGTGAGCAGAAAAAAAGGTTACAAGTCGAATAAAAAATATTTGTTTACAATAGACAGAAAATACAAAAAGGGAATTAAGAGGCATATTCACCTATCACATTTCGTCATAATCACCAAGTCTATTTAGGCATTTATCATAGAGAATGCAGAACCTACTTGTTTAATCTGTCTAGGTAGAAATCAGGTCCTTGTCCATTGAGCCAGTCTCAGTACAATATCGCAGCACATCAGAAAATGATATACTGCGTGTTACCATATCTCAATCCCAGCTCTGACGAGATTTCAAGCTGAGTTACCCGTTGATTAATCTAAGTAGTTTCTTCAATTCGTGCTGTGGTGATTTCTGTCCTTGCAACATGTTGTCTGCTCATTGCAGATGCGGATACATTTCATTCATATCACGACTCGCACTTCCAAACAATAACAATTTCCAAAGAGTCTTGCCATTTCTATCTACATCGTCCTGAACCATCTGGGTACTTTCACTATCTACCCGCAAACCAGCTGTATACCAAGTAGCACGATCTGTCTCCACCTTTTGCAGAAACCATCTTTATTTTCCGTTGGAACATAAACCGTTTCAAACACCTGCTTACAAAATGTTGGAGTGCCTCCAGCAGGACAAGTGCATGTTGTACTTATAACCTTAAGTTTAAAAAAAAGTATTAAATATTAAAAAGAAATAAATTCTAAAATTAGATTGTAAATTTATATGAATGTTCGGTATTTACATATTAGTCTACTGGTTAATAAATGTTGAAAGATTTGTGCCAAAGTTAATTTTCAGCTTATTTTATATTCAATTATTTTATCTAAAAACCGAAATTTAAATAAATAAATTATATGAATAAAAATTTTAAATAAGTGAAAATTAACAGTTTTTTTTATATAAAAACACATCATAAAGTGCTTGATTTAAAAATACTATGCCTTATAAGAAAAATTAGTAACAATTTGGGAGAATCTTAATGTAAACACAACATTTCTCCATTTGAATTTAAGTTTTAAATGAAAAAATTTACATTTCTTTATCAAAATGGTTTGGCCTTTCTTGCCTTTAATTTTAATGTGTTGGAATCAAATTAGGATTTACTCATAAATAGCAATAACTATGTAATGACTAAAGCTTAATAATGCATATTCATTAAAATAGAAAACAATGCAATTGATATTCAACGCTACTCTAAAAAATAAGAATCAAATTATAAACTTATCATTGATAATATAGCTATTTAAAAAATTTTAATTTGTCCATTCACATTTCTTTCACAGAAGTTTAAAAAGCTGCTAAATTTGAATAGTTGCCATTACTTTTAATCTTTTAGAATCAATTATAATCAATGATAAATAACAGTATTAATGTTATTAAAAACCTATTTTGTATTTTAAAACAATGAGTTAAACTAAAGCATAAATGAGTAAATAGCAATGAATTCATAATAGTTTCAAAAAGTACCTAAATTAGAACACAAAATAATTTATAACTTACCTCAGAAGTTGTTCTGATCTGAACAGATGACTTGTACTTTACTCTCTTCGTTTCTACTTTTACAACGCTTTTGATAAAAAAATAATTCATCAATTGCACTGTTGCTCACAAATTTGTCATCGAATATAAAAAAAAGAACTACAAAATTTTGAGAACTAAAATAACTGAGAGCTATATCTAAGTGAATCAAGAACTATAAACAAATACACCATGCTAACACTAGTCGAAGCAGACGAATACCTAATTAGATAAATAAATTACAATAAAACAAAAATTATGTTTAAAAGTTGTTAAGATTATTTCCTAACAAATGTATACACTAGAATAATGCAAGAAATACAATGATATCACATATTTTAATTAGATAAAATTAAAGCTAAAGAATGTCAACAATTTGCTTATACGGTTCTACCACGGTAATGCAAAACACGTGCAATTGTTGCCCAATTTGTCACGTGATTCCCCGCTTGGCGTCTGCCTGGTGTGAATTTCGTCCAAATTTATGTTCACATGGTTCACAAACATTTCCCTTTTTTTAAACTAGTTCCATACGAGTAAAGAAAACACAAAACCAATAAGATTTAGGGAAATAAACTGTCACTAGTTTAGAATCTAGTACAGTTTATTTGAAAAGTAAAGAAAATTAATAAGGAAATATAAAGAAAATAATTTCCATTAGAATATGTCAATTTTGTTTATTGCCATACCTTAGTGATACCGTATTTCTTTTCAGTTTTTCTCTTGTGAAAATAAGAAAATATTTTTCAAAAAAAATTACTTAGTACATTAAAATATTTTTAATATTTTCCTATTGTTAATTTATCTCAGAATTATTTTTTTCTCTAATTTTTTTCTTGTGTGACTAAAACTGCTTATATTCTAATAAAAATCAAACCTCAATCTATGAAAGGAATTAACTTTTTGAATGCAATACCATTTTTTAAAAAAATAAATTTTTGAATTTAGGGGTAAGTATTTAAGTTAAATACCAAGAATAAATAATAATTTCATTGAAACTTTAATTTGTTGGAAGAATTACAAAAATATGATTAAGTAATTATTTTACATGAAACAGCATTATAAAAAAATAAAATACACATATCATTGCTTTCCCCACCTTTAACATTGTTGCACTTAATTCAATTGTAACCAGAAAAAAAGTTCTAAAATTGTTAAAATATAGTATATTTGCATTAAACTCAAAAATAATTATCTTAGCTATTCCATTTCTTGAATATTAACCTCTTATTTTAAATCTATTTTCTTTTTTTTTTTATTCAGCTGTTTTGCAAAGTTATTTTACAAAAAAAAAAAAAAAAAAACTGCATGCAGCTAAAATTTAACAATTTCGCATTTTAATCAATGTCAAATTAAACATCAACTGTATCGAACAATTACATAAAAAAATGGTTTTATTTACTCTTCAGAATGTTCGTTTGAATATTAAGACTAAGCGGATTAATAAATCTTTTAGGGAAAATTAAATTATATGCTACTGTTAAAAAAGTTATTATGTTTTAACCTTTCTATGTGCATATCTTAATTCAACAATTAATAACATTCAATTGTTATGCATCTCACATTCTAATTTTTAAGAAAACGCATGGAAAAACGGCTAATCTTAATCCTACCCTGAAAACATCATATAACGTCATTAATTTTGTTTCAACTGATATCAGATATAAAACTGAAAGAAAAACCCACGACAGTTATCTTAAAGTAAAACCGAAATGGCATTTAAAGAAGGTTATTTATCTCTAACGACCTTGTTAGTTTCCTGACCAAAAAAACCTCGCCCATCATTTAAATAAAATCCACGCGCTATTTTTTTCTCTTCCTAAATATGGAAAAACTTAGGCGCATCGAAGTGTAAAGACCTTTGTTATGATATTATGACTATAATTGTACTAAATTAACAATTAATCAACACGCGTCAGTTTTAATTTTCGTTTAATCCAATGTCGTTTCTTAAAATACAACACAAAAGAAAGAAGCACAGTTTAATATATTCTAAACATAACAAGGAATGCTCCAAAACAAAAGTTTAGTTTTTTTTATAAACATTGACAGCAAGCAATTAATATGTGAAGCTTCAGGCACAAAACCGAATACATACAACGGGGGGGGGGGAGGATATGTACTTCTATACTTACGGATTTATTCAGAATTAAGAAAGTTGTATCATGAAACCCTAATTTTAACAACCTTTTATCGAATAAAAACTTAATTTTATATATATGAGAGGTGGAACGTAAAAGAAAAATTAATTCAGAGGAATTTATATATATATAAAATCCGATAAATAATATCGATAAAAAAAATTAAAGCGTTTACAATAAACTTGGAGACAAATACTGCGTTAAATAATAATTACTAAATAACTGTAGTTTACAATCATGATAAATTATCATATTTAATAAATTTATTAATTTCTGTATTTCTTTTGATAGCATAGATATTGCTTTTGAATATCCATGTCCTTGATGCAATCCTCTTACAAATTAACTACAATTTCGAATTCGGAATTATTCTACGTTGCTATAGCATCACCTTTCTTAAGTTTTTTTTATTATTATATGTCTCACTTACATATAAGCAACATGCGGGATACTGGAGATGGACTCTGGTACTTTGAGCAATGGTCAAGTAACAAGGAATACACCTGAATACCAAGTTTTTACTGAATTAAAAGTCTATTGTATCCTTTTCGTGGGCCTTGGGAAGATTACTTCCCAACCACACGATCTTACCAAATACACCTGTGAGAAGCACAAAACCCATTATAATATATTGAATTTGTTATTATAATGATAAGAAGACTAATTCCCATACTATAATCTTTTATCTTCTTATTGATTTTGTGACCATAAAGTTTCATACTGTGGCCAGTGAACAAAAGAAACAGAAGTTTAGACCAGCTAACATTCCGTATAACCTTAACTCGTCATCTAATAGACGGGCATTCCTCAAGAAAAAGGAACGGACGCCCTGATAGCTTCCAAGCAAAAAAGTGTGTAGTTCGGTATGATGTGCTTTTAGCCAGTGTAGGAAATCATATATCAAAGAGGGTTTCCAACAATAGACGATGTAAGAAATGTAGCAGAAAGGGACAAAAAAAGAGAACCCGCTACATGTGGGCAGAATGTGATGTCCTCTTGTGCATTGCAACATGCTTCTCAACTTTTCATGGCAAATAATCACCATTAAATTTAATTTTCCTTATGAAGGTGAATGGTTCTTTGGGAAGTTTTCTTCCCACCCTAAAATATAAATGTAAACATAAAATTCAGCAAAATAAAATATATTACCTTAAATGTTATTGTTTAATTGTAAATAAAACATAAAAAACTGCAAGAAATTCAAAAGAGAAATAAATGACCCACGAAAGGGTTAAGCAAATAATCACATATACTTTAAATACCTTTTTCTTTTAAAAATCTGCGAAGACTCAAAAACGCAGGGAGAGTTTTAATAATTTAAAGCAGAATTGTTTTGAGATGCTTAGAGAAAAAAACCACAATCGCTCTCATACACAGTTCTCTTTCTAAAAAAAGATATTACAACTATATTTCTGAGTTTTAGTAAATGCATTTTTAAGATCTTTTTTTTGTTTCAAAAATATAAACCAAATTATTAAAAAAGTAAACCATTCACCACCTTTCTTAATTTTTAATTTGTAAAGAATTATAATTTATATTAATAGAATAAAGTTACATACTAGAAATTTCCAAGCACTTTCAATGCTAAAAACAAATAGAGAATTTATGCAGTTCATTTTTTTAAGAATAATTTAATTAATTAAGAATTTTTAATTCGCAATAAACATAAATAAGTATGACTCTACTTTCAAAAAGAGAAAGCAAAATTATATTTTTCTTATATTATTTTAAAAGGCTTAGCACACCCGTTTTTTAATGGGTAATAAAGTAATTCAGTTGATTTTGGATACCTATAGATTTTGTTTCGTTACCTTATATCCCAAAGGATCCAATCTTGTATTATAGGACATCCATCGAAAAATGGGACATCTTATTGCTGTATGTTTTACCGTTAAAGTGTGAAATCCGTTATTTCATAGAATTACTAGGTATTTCACGAAATAACTGGGCAAATCAGTTATATATAAAATTGTTGAATTCTACGATTTAACTAGGTATTCTATAGAATATCGACTACTTGATCGTTAAAGTATTAAATACAGCACTCGAAAATTTTTTGAACCTCTTATAACTGCATTGTGGGCACACTTTATTTCGTTGCTTTTAAAGGTAGAATTTAGCGGTGTATTTATGTTAGCGTTTTACATCTTGGGATATAAACAACTATTTTTAAAAGCATGTTTTCTTGACTTCTGCAAGAATAGAAGACTAACCTGTAAATAAGGACTATTCAATGCGAGAGGTTTGAATCTTCCTTAAATAAGCGTGGGGCAAAGAAAACAAGTGCTGCATTTACTCGTGAAAAATTATTAACTTAGATAGTAAAATAAAAAGTTCCAAAACAGCCCACAGAGGAAAAAAATACCCCGTGATTATTGGTTAATCCAGAACTATAATATCTTGAAGTTCAAAGAGTTGAAAAGTTAACTTTGCCAGTAACAGATGCAAAACATATTCTTTTTTTTTTTAGAATTCATTTAATCTAATGTTAGCAATATGAGCAATAATAAGTTATACCACCTTTGCTTTTCCTTATTATTTATCAATTAATCATCCGCAATAGGGATAAAATGTATTTTTCGAGCGGTTTTAGCTATTTAGGGTCAATTAATTTATAAAATAACTTCGAAATTGTTTATTTTTCACTTTAACGGTCTAACCTAGTTAGTTTACAGAATAACTAGGTAAAGCATGAAATTTTTCATCAATTTATTCTTTTTTTCTGCCTTGTCTTGTTAGTTCATGAAATACCTAGTTATCCAACGAAATAACTGAACTATGTACTTTAACGGCAACACATATGCTTCATAACCAGTCATATTATTTTAAGCAGCTGTAAACTTCTCATCAGAAAATTTTCAAATAATATTATTCCCTTTTTCTTACTCGACTTCATGATTTTAATAACTCATACTCTGTAACTTTTTGAATATTTTTTTGTGTGAAATACATGTTTATTATTACCACAATAGGCAATTTGGCTGAAAGATAAATGTATTTCATCAAAAAATTATCCAACCGAAAAAAGGAGTGATGTATACACACATTTTACATACTATTAGAGAGCACAGAGAGAGTTTTCTGCTTTTTTTTTATTTCTTAATAACGTCACAATTTAAAAGGCGAACCTCCTAATTTCGAATTTCGGTCGGCTAATGAGGACGACATCTGAGTTGGCCCTCCAAACTTTCAAGACAAACCAAATCAGCTTGTTGCAAATGTGTGTAGCGAAACTAGCGTGGAAGGAAAGTTTGAAACAACAAGACATTTTTAATGAAGGCAAAGCAATCGACGATGAAATATAAAAAAAAAAACTCTTAAAAATCCGCAAAGCCATTTTTTTTTGTTTGTCATTTCTATTCTGAATGAAACGAACTCTTTAAAAGTAAATGTGTAATACCAAAATATAAAAGTTAAAATTCACTCATAAATTCTAGCGAGGAGTTAGGAATTAATAATTCTTTCAGTTACATAATTTACAATGTGTCCACTAAAGGCATTTGTCACCCTAATAATTTATGAGCGGAAAGAGCTATCGTCATAAAAGTGGGGCCTAAGTATAGAAAAGTGGTCATGAGCAACACAAAAAAAAACTGCTTACAATGCCACCTGGTGGATAAATTTGTAGTTAGCATTCTTATCTCAAAAACATTACATGAAGAATTCAGTTACAAAGTTGTTTAGCATCATCGATTTAATAACAGAAGACACCTTCCGTAAAGTAATATTTAGAAGGCGTAAAATGCATATTTATTTAGTTCGTAACTCCCACAATTGGAACGCGACATAACGCGGAAGAAGATAGAAATTGTCATTTTCATGACGTTATGATTGGTGCAACTTCATTATGAACCGCTTGGGACATCATATTGATGGATGAGGCATGCTTTGCTCGAAATATTATGCACAAAAGCATTCATTTCTGGTCGCTGAAAAGATCTTAGATGTGCTTTCGAAGCTTGAAATCATGTTCGCTGGTCGATAAACGTCTGGTGCGAAATATTCAAAAACAAATTGATTATCTCGGTATTTTACGAGAGCTTGTTAACGTGATCCCGATGCTTGCCATTACTGAAGGACGTACTTTCAGATTTTCTAGAGGATTTGCCGTTGAGTGACTATCGGAATGTATAGTTTCAACACGACGCCGCCCAGCCGTACAAGGTATCACGTGTCAAAAATACATTCGAGATACATTCCAGCGGAAAGTCACAAGGTATGACTGCACAGTATTCAATTGCCTGCACAGTCACCTGACCTGAACCCATTGAACTTTTTTCAGTGAGGATACATCCCAAAGAGAAGTGTACGCAACCCCTCCATCAATACTGTAGGAACTTCGAAGCCGTTTTATCCATGCTTGCATCACGTGCCATGCTGATGAAAGTGTAAAGGGATATACAAACCCTTGTCCTTTGCGTATCGTTGCCGAAGGATACTATTTTGAGCGTGAAAGATAGGTGAGCCTCGTTTCCAGAAATTACAGTTTTGTTCAACACGGATAAACACATATGTGCTTTGTGCTTTTCATTTGAATCATTTTTGTGCACAAGATGGTTTTTTTTAATAAAGCGATGATGCTGAACAACATTGCCATTCACTTTTTTTATGAATATCCTACTGTTTTTGAGATAAGAACGCTAACTCCAAATTTATCTTCTAGATGGTTCTTAAGAAGATTTTGTGTTGTGCATGGCAGCAATACTATATCTAGACCCCAATTTTATGACTATAGCTCTTGTCGTTCATAATTTACTAAAGTAACAACGGACTTAAGCGGGCACATGGTATACTGGTGCTTAAAACAACTATGTTTATAATCTTTATTTCTTCTTTAACTTCAAAACAAACACTGTTCATCTGCACAATATATTATTTATTGTTGATGATAATGTCGTACTCGTGACGGGACCAAATCAGATGACTGTACAAACCAGATACCTGTTCTGATAATATGTTCAATATTATCCATACAAAGATTTATTGACGAAAACAGGACCCCTATTTCTTGTAAGGCAACAAGAATAGCTGGACAGTCAAAAATATGAGCAGGTTTTAGCTCTTTATCCAAACAGTTATCACAATTCCTGTAAGTTCTTCTACCATCCCTATCAATCTTCATTTCTCTGTGATGAACTGTTCTTAGCCTAGCTATAGTTATTGCTATAAGGCGGTCTCCACTTATATTACAGATTTGATGCTTCACAGGGATTGACTTCTCTCTCAATTTGAAATTTGCGACAGCATTTGCGTCTAGTCTATAACCTCTAGAGAGCTCATCTCCAGGCGGTGGATCAAAGAATGCCTCCATTGGTATATCCTTTGGGTGATAGAGAGGAAATAAAATACCCTCCACGGACCAACAGGCAGAATTCCAACCTCTTTGAAGCTATGGCACCCCTTTTCCATGATGGATATGCAACTTGATATTATTTATTTCAAGTAACCATTGTATTTTGGAAAACTGTGACTACTGTATGGTTTCTAATTATAGAAATAAATTCCAATCTTCCAAGACAATTTTTTAATATTCAAAAATTCATTTTAAATCAAACTTACATTTTCAAAAATATATCTGTAAATTGTAATTGTAAATTTTAAAAATTTTAAATCGCATATTTAGGCAACTATTTGATGTGATTCTTTTAGAATGACATTAAATATTTTCTACGGATAGTGTTTCCCTCTAATATTTCCATTTAAAAACTAAATACCTCAGCCAACAGCTAAAATTCAATACTTTAAAACATTTAAACTAAGTAAATCCCAAATAAGAGAAATATTTTGATTTGCTAGTACTTTAACATCTAATCGGTTATAACCTCAAATCTCTTCTAATATTAGAAATCAGACAAACATTTTTTTCGCTATAATCAGCGCAAAGATTATATTATGGTATTTTTTCCCTCTCTGCTTCAGTTCATTGACTCCAAGAGGCCCTTTTTTTTTTGCTCCAATTACGGAAAAAGCTTTTGGACAAATTTATCTTTTTCTGACTGAAATTCATTATTCATTCGAGTCATCACCTTTAAATAAAGACAAAAAAAACGAGAAAAAAATCAATGCTTAATTAACTCATCATGTTTGACGATGGCCAAAGTATTATCGAGTTGGGTTTTTTTCCCTCTCATATTTTAAATAAGATTTTGTAAAAAAAGTGTAAATGCTATAAAAAAAAACATTTTTTTTCTAGATTTAATTTTTGCTTTTTATGCTTAGAGCAGCAAATGATTTTTCCAAAATGGTTTTTTTCCTTGCTTTCCAAAATGCATAGAAATTCGCGAATGAGGAACAATTTGCTTCTTTTTAAATTATATTAATATTTTGGTCATTTTATTACTATGTAAACATTTGCGACTAGTTTTACTCTATATTTACATAACTTCCTATTATCAGCTCATTTGGGAAATAAACTTTAGTTCTGATTGACACGCACTAAAAGCCTTACGAAAAACAAATGCTACAAATGTACAATGTTCTGAACTGAAGTTAAATCGTGAGACGAATACCGGAGCTTTGTATCATCACTTTCTGATTTTCATATTGTACTTCCTGAGAATTTTGAGGGCCAGACAGGGGCGAACACCAGGGGGGAGAGTCCTGGATCCGGACCCCCTCCCAAACCCTTGATTTTTTCTCGATTGATTATAGTCCTTGTATATATTACGAAAAATTAAATTAAGTATTTAATATTAATAATTAATTTTATTAATTAATGCTGATTATTTATTCAATAATTAAATTTTACTGTTTCCTGTTGCCGAAAATTGACAAAATCAAAATAATATGTGGGTGGCGTATTGGAGCATGATACGAGGATAGTGGACTTTCAACCTGGACCCCCTTGAAAAATTCCTGTGTGTGCTACTGGGTCCAGTTTAGATTATTATGCAGGAAAACCACCCTTCCATTATTGCACACACCTAGATGTCTTCAGTCTTAATATAGAACATATCTCGACTGAAAATTGTGACTGTGAAATTCGTGACCTGAATCTGTTAGAAAGTAGTTGATCCATCTCTGGCTGCCTATTGGAGAATTTCAGAAGTCGTGAGAACCAAATGGTCACGGTCACGAACCCATAACCGGTATCGTCGTAGTGAAGTCGTTGGTTCAAGTCCTGATGGTTCTGAAGACCCATCGTGTAGAAGGGCTGATACACGCTAAATCTGTCGAAACTCCAAGTAATACGTTAGTAATTGTTTGTAGGGTTGTCAAAGACTTAAGGCATTTATTGACCCAGGGCCTCAAGACATTTCTTGAGACCCTGGGCCCCTGAAGAAAAGTTGACCCCACTTGCAACCCTTTTAAATAGAGAGTACAAGTACACATCAATAGACAGTATTTTCAAACA